>JACDJE010000452.1:519751-572404 GCA_016647715.1 Pavo muticus
GAGCAGAGCTCAGCGCTGCCCCTCTGCTCCCTGTGAGGAGCTGCAGCCTCCACGAGGCCTCCCCTCAGCTCCTCTGTTCTGGGCTGAACAATTCCAGGGACTTCAGCCACTCCTTATATGTCTTGTCCTCCGGACCCTTCACTATCATTGCAGCCCTCCTTTGGACACTTTCTAATAGTTGTATGTCCTTCTTATATTGTGGTGCCCAAGCCTGCACACAGTGCTCAAGCTGAGGCCACACATCATGAAGTGGAGTGGGACAATCCCTCCCCTTGCTGGGCCTGATGCACCCCAGGGCGTGGTTGGCTCTTTTGGCTGTCAGCATGGAACACAGTACATCACAATTGAAGGCATACAGGATAGAAAAGGCAGGGGAGAGGGGAAGGGAAAGAGTGTGAATGGTAAAACTAGGTCCTAAGGACAAATATTTCTCAGGAGGGGAAGCCAATGCTGGAAAAACAGTGGACAATGTATATACATACCCACACTGCCCAGCCCCACAGATGTTATAATGCCTGGGAGTGCAACATGAAGATGACTTATTTTTTTTTGCCCTGAATCTCAGAACACATTTATTATTTTAACGGATTGTTTTGTGAACTGAATATATATTGGAGAAATACTTCACAATAAGTTTGTTATGCAGTTTGGAACCAGGTAGGAAAGTAAAAGAAATCAATATATCATCAACATTCTATGCTGCTTATTTCCTCTCCATTTCTTTTTGTCTTTATTGAATTATAAATTATATTGCCTGTCAGACAGACCAGCTGAAAGAAAAGTTCATCATTAGAAATATAAACAGTAGAAAGAGGATCTACTTCTTGGGGAAACTGTGGGATGAGAAAACTATCTGAATCTGTAATTCCCTTCAATTTTCACCTACCTCTGTTCATTTCATAACCTAATACGTATTTTTCCAAATGAAACATTGTCTGTCTTAGATAAATTAATATCTCCTTAACTTCAAATATATTAAAGCTGTCGATATACACTTTCTGTTTTCTCCTGCAATTGCACACACTGATGATTTCCAAACACCAGTATCTCAAAATTTCATACATATTATTTAAAGTTTGATTTAAAAAAAAAAAAGCCAAAGTAATAAAACATCTGAATCTAGATCTGGGTGTCACAGAAACAAAGGTTGATACTAGAAATAATACACTAATTAAGATGAATTTCACAGTGGTTACTGCAGTGGGATAGAATTAGGGATTAGCAGCTGGGAAGAGTAAGTATTTTTGTCTTATGAAGTCAGGAAAATACTTGCAAAATAAATAAATAAATAAATAAATAAATAAATAAATAAATAAATAGCCAAGTAAATAAATAAATAAAATAAATTAGAATTGAATTCACTTGATTCAATTCCAAGTTAGTTTTTAGTTTCCTAACTTCATTCTTGCATGTTTCATGCAGGACATTCTTACTCAATTTCCTTCTTGTCTTGGTAGACCATTGGAGGAGGTTACCCTTCAAAATCAGCAGGCTCTCTCATAGCTTGTTTTTCTTCATCATCCATAGGATTCTTCTAAGTAGATGCCTGAACAGGCCAAAGTCTAGTCTTCTGAAGCCCAGAAGATCTTGCTTTTTCACTTTTATCACCTTCTAGTGGGATCATGAACTCCAACGTTGCATGGTCACTGCAGGCAAGGTTATCCCTGACCCTCAAATTCCAACATGTTCTTCCTTTTTTCTAAGTTTAAGGTTTAACATACTGCATCCTCATCAGCTACTTAATCATCTGTGTGAGGAATTTATCATTACTGCACTCTAGAAACCTCCACAAATTCTTGTGCTCTGCTATGTTGCTCCACACAGGTAGTTTAATTGTCTGACAAGGATCAGAGAACGCCGTGCTTCCTCCTGTACTCTGAAGAAGGCCTCATCTACTTCTTCCTTGCAAGGACATTGGTTGCAGACACCCACCACAGCATAACCCATGTTGGTCTGCTCACTAATCCCGGTCCATAGATTCTCAGATGGTTTGTCATCCACTAATAAATAGAGTTTCCTGCATTCCCACTTCTTTCTTGCATAAAAGTCAATACAGAATCACAGAATCACAGAATTGGAATTTTGGCTGAAAAGGGCCTCTAGAGATCATCTAGTCCAACCTCGCTGCCAAAGCAGGCTCCCTAGACCAGGTTGCATAGGTAGGCATCCAGGCGTGTCTTGAATGTCTCCAGAGAAGGAGACTCCACAACCTCTCTGGGCAGCCTGTTCCAGGGCTCCGTCACCCTTACTGTGAAGAAGTTCTTATGTGCATTTGTGCAGAACTTCCTATGCTTCAGTTTGTGGCCATTTCCCCTTGTCCTATCACCACACACCACTGAAAAGAGACTGGCTTCATCCCCTTGCCTCTCACACCTTGTTTATTCATAGATATTGATTAGATCCTCTCCCAGTTGTCTTTTCGCAAGGCTGAACAGACCTAGCACTCCAGGCCCTTCACTCCACTCCTTCTTTGCTAATCTGACCTGTACTTCCAAAGAGCCTGTATCCATTCATTGCAGCACATGAGTAATGGAAGCCATCCTAATGAGATCATAGCTCTGTAGCTACATGTAGAGTTCTGATTCCTTGTTTGTTTCCCCTACAGTGTGCATTTCAGATGGTTATGCAGGTTTCAAGAAAATGTATGAGAGCTTCCCCACAGTGCTGCCCCTCAGCATTTCCTCATTTGAGTGCATACATTTGAGATGGCCATTTGTTGTTTTCAAGGTTTTGCCCTTCCATGTCATCCCAACCCAGCCAACTTTGCTCATTCATGGGTTGCCATCTGACTTTCCTATTGTCCCTGTTAAAGGTCCCCTCACCAGTTTTGAGACTGACCAGCCCAATGGGAAAGGTGATTTTTCCCCACTTGCTCATCTGGATCCTGTTTCTTCCTAACAGTTCACGATCCTCCAAAAGGGTCCCTGATGATAAAACTCAACTCAACTCAAGAGCTAATAGTACCAATAGATGAACAGCTCAGAAGTGAGACTCATCTCCAAATTATCATACATCAGTTAATAACTGTAGTATCCAGTGAACACACGAAGTGTGTTCATTAAGAAATGCTTAGAGGGAATATATAAACCAACTCTTCAAAATTGATGGTAAAGAACACTACTCCTCATTTATGTTTTTTCCTTAACATCGCACATTCTGCTACAAACATAGAAACTAAGAGTACTTACTAGTATTTTCCTTCTTAAAAACCAACAAGAATTATTTAAAAAAATTAAAATTAAAATTAAAACAGCAACAAAAGCAACATACACACAAAAAAAATACAATAAACAGTGCTGAATAAAGGAGTCTGTGTGTTATAATTTACTGCTAGCCAAATAGAACAAAAATCACATTTTTTGTTTCTGGAAGATAATTTTTCTCATGTATATGAACCACGTATATAGGCAAGATAAAGAATGAAATATTCAGCTTCATTCAGTAATGCTGAGGCCTTAGCAGGAACATTTTAGCTGATTTATTTTAAGAATGTAATATATAAATTGGAGACAATTCTGATGAATATAAGAATGGTGAAATTCAGAAGTATGAGCTAAGAAGGAAAGTTAACTATTTTTGTTTAGAACAGAGGGATGACTGAAGTCTGACAATATGGGAGCCTTCCTTCTATTTTTCAAAGAGAAGTACTAAAATGAATAAGCTCTATATTAAACAAGAGGTTAGAGGTTATATTAAACATCTAGGTTAGACGTAAGGGGGAAAAATCTCATTCCAAGGCTGGCTAAACACTAGAATAACCATGTAAAAAATATTATGCATAAATTTCCAATATGGGAATTGGTTATGGATGATGCTTATACTTCCTCAGAACAGAGATGGATGAGATGAGTTTGCAAAGTCTTCTCCAACCTGATTTTTCCACTTTTCTGTAATTTGTTTTGATCTAAGATTTTCTTCCAGAAAGGAAGGAAGGCTTTCCTTCTGCTCTGCTCCGAACAGGCTTTTTTTTTTTTTTTTACCGAAGGGAGATCCAATCCTCAGTTCAGCGCAGAAGTTAAAAAGAAAGAAAAGCAATGTTTAACAGGTCAATAACCACAGCACAGGTATGAAAAAGGCAGCTTCTTCTTGGCTCCATCCTCCTTCTTTTTAATTAGGTGCTGACAATGTGGTTGACACTGTGTAAAATACAGAGATAGCCCTTGCTCTGGGGAGCTCAGGGTCTAAGAGCTGAGGAATGAAGATCCCTCAGGGTTAGTTCTTGTTTCTATGTCCTTTAAAGGGATGATAATGTTTCACTGTAGACCTATGAATCACAATCTAAATTGAGACAGAGATAAATAGAAAGCAAGCTATTTCAGGTGAATAGGGACTTGAAAAAAAAATCTATACATTGTACTGCTTTTGGCAGGCAGAAGAACATTAATAAAGAAGTAAGGGTTGAGTGGCATGGATCTCATCATACTAGCTAAGAATAGAAAAGCTCTGTCTCTGCTATCATAGAGGAGGTTGATCACTCTATTTAAAATAGGGGAGTACTTCATGGTACAGCTGGCATTTAAATACTCTACTAATGAACTTCCATTCTTATTCAAAGTTGCTAGCAAGACACATCCCCTGAACAAATGGTCAATTGTCACCAACTACTGAGCCAAAAATTTAGTCATGAATTAAAATAAAAACAATAAAATAAAACAATTTCAAATAGTTTAAGAATAAAAAATTATGCAGCTATGCATAATTCATGTTACATGATGTAAATGTTACTGAGACTGTCACAGTAATATTTTCCATTAATATATAGCATGACTTTTTAAAGTCATAAATCACTAGTAATATTTTACTAGCTAGCTGAAAATAAACTACTGAGAAAAGTCCCTTCAAATATAAGTATCTCTTGTATTGGTAAATTGAAGAGAGAGGAATCAAAGGATTAAAGACAGGTCTAGCAAAGGACCACATAAACAAATGGATCAATGTCTCAGCTGGGGGACACTGGAAATGTTTCCTTTCCCTGAAAACATTTTAGAGAAGGAAAAAAAAAAAAAGGAGAGAAGAGAATTGCAGAATTCCTTCTGCCTCTTTGCTACAGTTAGGTACATGAATGGTGATTGACAATATTTTTCTTTGTTCTTTTATCTAAAAGTAAAATTACAATATATATATATATATATAATAAATCTGCATCTTAAATGCTTTCCCTTCTGGCTATCAAACATTTGAAATGTAATGTTTTGGAACTCAACAATTCCTGTGTGAGGTCTCCAACTCTAATGGTTCTTCCATTAGTAGTGACTTTATTCTCTACTTCTCACATTTTATACAGTACCTAAAATCAGTCTTCAGTCATACACATCTAAGCACTGTATATAAGCATATGGGAACTGTTGAATCACGGCCTGAACCTCTGATTAACCACCTGAGGCAAGCGCTGAGTCAGCCATGGGAGCACAGGTGAAGGCAATTCACCTGTGTGCCCGGAAGGGGTGGAGCCAGGCTCCACCTCTCCTAGACCCCATTTAAGGGCTGACTTCCACTAAGGAAGGATCTCTTCCTGGAGATTGCTCCTTGTGGAGTTTCTTGTGAGCCTATGACACCAGTGAGCACCTTTTCCTATATATTTAACTATTCTTACCTGCCTAACTTCTCTGTATACCTGTTAACCCTGCAACTTGTCGACTTGCAATCTTGTTAACCTTACAATAAGGAACTAGAGATTGTCCTTAAACTGTTCCTTAAGGTGAAATATTGCAGTGTAGTGATCAATCCTACAGAGTCTTTTCATTAAGAAAAAAAACGTGCAAGTTTTCTCAGAATGTATGGGTTCTGTTGGTTTAGTGCAGGTTGTGACTCCTAAAATCTAGGAACACTAAGAAAAAAAAAGCTCTTGAATTCTCTTCCAAAAACTACTGCATGTACATTCAAATTACAAGATGAAAGAAGCAATAGATTCACACAGCTGGCAGATATCTTCCTGTGGGACAGATAGACTATTCTTTTCCAAAGTACTGATGTAAAAGTAGTGATGGCAGAAAACAATCTAAAGTTCTCTGCAATTATGTTATAGAATTTCAGCACTGCACAGGCTTGTCAAAGTATCCTGTAGTTATGTAATATGTGAAGTAGTTATGCCACAACTGTTATTGCTTTACTGTCTGTGTCTCTGAATAACTACCAATAAAGTAAGCATGGGTAACACTCTACAGCCTGGAAGAGCTCTTTCTCGTGTTTCATAGATACCCTAGAAATCTTAGCCAAAATTAAAGGCAAAAAAAGACCAAAGTATGTCCTAATATTTTCATTATATCTTCCAAAACAGCCCCAGGACCAATTTGAGACCACATCTGGTAAAAAAAAAAAATGTCCATTGCTACAATGATTGCGTCAAAAGTTGCTCTAAATGGTGATTTATCACCACTTCTAGGGTCTTCCATCTGTCAGCGATGCAAAGGCGATAGTATTCCAAGAAAAGGCTTATGTACTGAGAGCTATAACCTCCATTTCTCAGGACTTCTGATCATTGTGACAAGTCAGTCATTTCTTATCCAGGATTAAACTTTCCTCTCTTTAATTTTTTTTTTCCCCTGGTGGAAAATGAAGCTAGCTCACCCATCTATGGCATGGTGGGGTGAAGATGTTTTCTGTGACCAGAGAGTAAGCAAAGTTGTAAAAAAAAGTTTTGCTGCTTCTCCTACAATGCTAATCAGTTTTGAAATTTGATTCATCTAATAACATCTTTATATATGAAAAATTGTAAGTGTGGAAATTTGTACATTGGCTTCTTATTTTTGTTTGTTTTTTTAACTGTTATTATTATTTTAATTTAAGTGAGCCATGATACCCAAGCTTTTCTAACTGATTAGTCTCATATAATGTTAAGGGCATGCTAGCACTTCTGTGTTGCTCAATAGTACTGTAGCGGTGAGATGCTATCTGAAATATTTACTCATTAAGCATTAGCACTTGATGCTCCCTAAAGTGCTAATGAAAAAAATGTTGACAAATCAGAATCATACCAATTATACTCACTTTGTACTCACTTTTTTTTTAACTACACAAAGCACTTGGGAAAGCAGAATCTGACTCTTGACCTCTTAATTAAGAGTAATGAAACTCCAGAGCAACTTTGAACAATTTGAGTGCAGAAGAATTCATTTTTGGGTAAACAAGCAGAAGTTTATCCATGACACTTTAACCAAACTTATGTATACTGTTATCATTTGCAGAACATTTCACCTTACACCTTAATCTGGTAAAGAATCTCCTTCATGACTACATTGCAGAATGTCATTATTTTATTTACATTATTTTTCTATTCTCAGAAATTCTGAAATCTGATCATATGTCTACGTCTATATTCTGTTGCTTGCTTTGACTGAAGTCTGTGTCACAAATTCCTCATTGACGTATTTACCTATGTAATTTAGCAGGAATATCCGTGTTCCATAGAGTAATAGGTCAGTACAGATAAAATCTGAAACTTCTAAATGGCCAGGTAGCACAAATTAAATTATAATCCAGGTTTCAGTGTTGGTTAACATAGAAACCTTACTAATATCAGTTTAAATTCACCTGTGTGAATATACCAAAGAAAGCTTACATTTCATTTTGAATGTTGTGCCCACAAAGTTGCATCCTTTTAAAGGCAGTTCCAACTTTAGCTTAATCTTTAAAAGTAAAACCATAAATTACAAAGCGTTAGGCATAATGCAATTCTCTAATTAAATAAATAAAATTACTCTATTAAAGATTTGTTGATTTACTGTTGTAAACAGAAGAAATGGATTTTACAGTGAGTTGCTCGTTTATCTGGGGTAGTAAAGGCAAATTAGTGTTCTTCTAAAAAACTATGCTTATTGTGAATCAATAAATAAATCAAAAACCAAATAGGGCAGTATAATTCAAAAGCAGTTTTAATAACCTATAAAATGATTTTTCTGGTATTTTGGACAGATTTGTGTATAACAAAGAATATATAATTCCTTTAAAAGCACCTCATTTTCCAGGACTTAACTATCTAATAGTGTATATTCATCCTACAGAGACAGATCTATTCCTGTTGAAAGGATGAGACTAACACTTAGCTTTCTCAAAGCTCTCATCCTGGTGAAGAATACAAAAACTTTCAAAGCAAACACCAATCAGCTGATAAATAAGAAGAAAAATTATACATACGCTGTCAGCAGCAAGCTGAAATACTGGCTGCATGGAAGCAGAACTGAAGTTTACTGTTGATTTAATCAAAGCAAGGTGTCATCCAGGGGATTTAAGATATTTATTACTGATGAATGCACTATTAAAGGGTAGATAAAGCCTGACTAATAACAATTCTTCTATAACCACTACATTAAAAAATGCCTTCTCCAAGATCTGTTTTTAATAACATATTTAATTTGCAGAGTAGATTGAAGCTGTAATGTTTCATCTTTGCTGCAGATACACTTCCTTTTCTCCAGATCAGTGGGTATAAAGATCTTGTTTATGAGCATCTATTGGGAGCTGAGCAAAATTGATTTTTTCCTGTTCTGAGAAACCTTTATTCTTTAAATGGGAAAAGATTGACTTCTATTCAACAACATTATCTTTCTTTGTAGCAGGATGAAATATATAATATATATATACTGGAAATTTGGATGTTTTAGTTTTGTGGCTTAAAGTGCTCACATCAAGAGAGGTATCCAAAATTATCATTTAAAAAAAAATGTAACTGTGATAAATGATAATTTTTTTGTTTGGTTTACTAGTGTGCTGAAATCTGTAAGTAGATTACCTAATATAAGTATTAGACTGACAGGTAGAAACCCAGGGAAACTAACTACCTAACTAACTACAAATCCAGATACAAATAGCTGAGGTCAGTACTGCTTTGGCCAGACAAAAAGGACTAAACGAGCTTGCCGACCTCTACTGCATCTTACTTATTTTTTATTAAATCAACTCACTGCCAGAACTCTGGTTAAACAGAGCCACAGAAGAGATCTAGTTTGCCTACTCCTTTTTGTAAATAACAACCTGAACCTCCAGATCCTGGGTTATTTTAATGCACCTAAAAAAATGTTTCTAGTGCCTAGAATTATATTAACATTGAACAGACTGACAGAGAAACCTAGAAGTACTATTTCCAAAAGTTATTCCTTTACATAATAAAATAGATGCCAGGCTGGAGCAAGCAATCAGAGAAGCTACTCAAGGAATCATAGCTGAGGAGCTCTGATCTGAACTGCAAGCCTACCCTGAGGGACCTTCTTAACTCTTCCACCAGATGGACATTTCCTCTCCATGCAAATGATTGAATTGTATGAGTATGCTAGTAGACTACAAAGGCAGAAATAATTTCAGTTCTGAAATAACTTATGTAACTAATCTGAAAGAAGTAGAATTATAGTTTTTTTCAAAGTCAGGCCAATAATTTGTCTGGCTTAGTTTCTGCTTTGATAAGCAGCCATGTTTAGTGATAAAAAGCTAACACAGAGAGGAAAGCAGATATGGATTCCTATCCCATTTCCATTACCAAAATTATTGTTTAAAATCAAGTTTCAGAAGTCTTCAGTGGTGAAGGCAGGAACTTGAAATAGTTTAAGTTACATAATCTACTACAATATCACCTCAGTCATTCATTTGTAACATAGAAATAACAGAAGTTTAGAGAAAATAAATTTGAAAGTAAGACTCAGAGGGATCAGGCTAGGAATTATTTTTAATCTTCTGTTCTTTCAAACTAAGAAACAGAACTAAATTTCTCCTTCAACTAATTCTCTCCTAACTGTGAAATACAATAAAACATTGAATGAGGTCTATTTCCACTTGGGATGATGAGAAAGAGATTCTCTTTACATTCACTGTATCAAGCCAATAAACCAATAATCAAAACCAGTTGCCTTCTGAAGGCTGTTCTATCATTTGTGTGTAATGAACTTCTAAGGACTAAATGACTACAGTTCAGCTCCTGTCATCAGGGAATCTTTGTACCTTGCACCAAAGTTGTCAGTTGACCAATACTGAACAAGCATGCATGGAAAAATACTCAAAGGGTTTTTTCTACCCTTTCTCACTCAGAATTGGAAAGGAAATCAAATCAGATGAGTCAGATAATTAGAGAACCTCGGGAAAGTACATGAGAAGCTGCGCAGAAAGTACATAGGCCTAAGTGAATCTGATCTATTTCTTTCCTTCTTCCTTTTTCCATCTTCTAGCAGGTTCCTTTTAAAGAAAGCTTGTTCTTCTTCATTTAAGTTTCTCTATTTCCCTCTTTTTTTTTTTTTTGCTGCCTCGCCGTTCCTAAATGTGTTTTCACTTGTTGTTGTTATTGTTGCTGTTTTGGCTGTTTGTTTGTTTTTCTTTTTTTTTCTTAGCTTTCATACCAGTAGCACCCTCACTATAAAGCATAGCAATAAAAATCCATTACCCTCCAAGGGCAGTTAACAGGTTTAATTTAATTCTCTGAACAGATCCTACAGGCTATAGAAATGCTGTTCCAATGGAAATATCACTTCTGAAATGATCATTGCTATCTAAAGTCTGGCATGTGGCACATTGGTACTGTGACATACATCTGTCTCGTTCAGTTCCACTCCTTATTTCCTACTTCTCTTAAAATAGACTTTTGAAAGCAACATAATTCTTTTCTGTTGTTTGTACTTTCACCTAAATTACTCCATTTATATGTGCAGTATAACTGAAAAGTTACAGATACTCAGTAAATTTGCATAAATTTCTGTTTCGCGTATATCAGAAATTTAAAAAGTGATGAGAAATTTCCTTACCTGGATGAATAACTTCTATTACTTTCTCAGAGACTCCATCTGGGTAAGTTACAATAGAGCAAAAGTAAAGACCAACATCTTCCGAAGTGCTCTGGTTGAAGGATAAGGATTGGTCTTCCCTGGAAGTATTTTCAAAATATATTCTTCCTCTGTATTTGTCTTCAATATGTATGCCATAGATAGGATGCAAGACAGCAATATTTTCTTTATGACTTCCATTACGTTTCATCCAGGATGTCTGTATTATCACAGCTTTTTTTGGATATATGCATTCCAGTTTCATCTTCTCTGAAAGCTTTATAGTTGAATCCACAAAACTTCCTTCCGCATTGGCTAGAACTAAGAAAGACATTCAGTTTAATTATAAACATTATTAAAAATTGAAATTATAGCGAAACTCAGAAATGACATTAGCAGCATCAGAAGTAAAATTTTGAAGAAAATGTTCATTAAAAATAACCGCTACCCCCAGATATTGTAACTATTTCTAATGTATGAATATGACTGGACAATTAACATTTGTCTGAATCACACAGTGACATGCTTGTGAGTTGTGATCATATCTGTAATTAAGTAAGAAGAGGAAAGAAATATGATAGCTAGGAATAGGAAAGGGATCTTACTTCTACAAAGTTGGAGAACAGCAAGAAGGAAAGCTGCATGGTCCATCTCAGAGAACACTGGAATCAGTGACTGGTGCAATGTGGTTTTGTGCAGTCTCTGCACACCACGTGCTGCTCTCAGGGGGAAGGTTTTACTTTTGAAACATGAAAATAATCACAAGCTTTTTACTTTCACATTCTAAAAATTGCGTCAGAGGCAGTGAATTCATATCTAAAACTATCTCAGAGAAAAGTTTTCCACTATTATTGAATCTCCAGCCATATGATAACTGATGTAGCCGAGAACTTGGATTTCATTAGAACAAGCCAATAGAATTCTTCTGTGCCATTTACCCCAAATCAACATGTCTGCTATTCAAGGAGTAAGAAATCTGGAAGAGAAGGCAGTTACTATACTTCAGAGGTTATAAGTCCATTGCAAAAATATAATGTCCTTAAAAATAGGAAAATATTATACACAAAACCTTGCTTGTTGTTTTTTTGTTTTGTTTTTCCAGAAAACTGGGCTTCGTATTCCAAATGATGCATACTTAACAAAAATGACTCCAAATGAAAATTTCTTATGACCTTCTTTTAATAGACTCTTCATTTATGTATTGTATTCTTTTCAATTATTTTTAATACTCAAAGAATTTCCTCAAGTACTGGAACTTTATAACAGCACAAGTTTTAAGGACCAATGAAGCTTTACAACTCAACCAGCTTCTATGAAGTATCTTCATCTTTTCTAAGAGCAGCACTTACATACTGTTTTCCTGGAAAAATCATAATCTGGATTCACAAGATACTCCCAGATTGTCAATAGCCCATCTGATCCTATCTGAAAAATCTAAATAGAAAAAAATTAGTTGGAGGCTGAGTTTCATTTGTATTACAGCTCTCTCTTCAATCAGATTAAAATATTTAATTACATTTATCGTATTTCAGGAATGGAATGATTGCTGGTAACAAAATAAAGAAATGAGGAGGTTCAGAAGATAAACAGAGGTTTGTACAGAAGAAAAAAGGATTCTGTGAGTTGATGAGGCCTGGTTCCAGGATGCTATGTGGCATTATGGCCTTTAATCAACTACACAGGATCTGTATGTTTCTTGTATTTAAGTCTTTAATGAACTCACTGGCTAGCTGTTCTCATGTTGCAGTTGCAAATGAGGCAAAAAGATGAAGTATCTCTCTACATTGAAATATTCTTTATGTCATGCTATATATGCTTATACTAGTTTACAAATGAGTGATTTTTCACAAAATCTGAAGTTGAAGGAAAAAGATAAATAGATGTGAATATATTTTTTTAATTATTATTGCAAATAAAACTTCTTGCACATCTATTTTATTTAATTAAATCTAAGATTAAGTACTTGGGAAATCTCCAAAATGAAAACAAATTCTCTTCAGTGAAAGTTATTCTTCAGTTACTTGTTCATATATAAATTACTACTATTTTATTGCTCTGGATTTCATGCTCATTTCTCTCCATATGGCTTTAAGACCAAAAGAGAAATTAAGAAGTTAACATCCAGCTCCACATGATGACTAAGTATCAGTGATGCTATATGTTGTCTAAACACATTTATTTGTTGTGCAGCAGTGACAGTTACTACAAAAGTCCGGAGATTCTTGGTCAGTTATTTGGTCACACTGACTAAAAGCAGCAGCCTTTAAACAGAGTATTACTGGATCTCCCCCTAAGGACTGCATTACAAGCCCCCTCTAAACACCTGCACAGCATGCATGGATTCACAAATTAGGAAGCTGTAGCCACTGTGAAAGCTGACTTCACTGGTATAATTAATTTGGTAGAAAGTAAAAGCTTTAAATGTCATTGTTTTTACATAAGATATGTAAAAAAGAGAAACAAACACTGCCTCTAACATGCCCTTCTGGCCTGTGGACAGAGCACGTAACATAAGGGAAGGTTATCTTGCAACCTTCCCTCCAACTTCCCTGAACCTTTAACCTGTGATTTTCTCCCTATGGTCTCCAGCAGAAAAAGGCTGGAAAATCCACGTTTCTCTGAGCATCCGTGAAGACCTTCACAGAAACAGCAACTGCACATGCCATGGTCACCTGAGTAGTTCCTTGGTCTTTTCCACTCCAGTTCTCTGCCTGCAATAACATTGCTCTTGTTTCCCAGTGATCCCATTATCTCTCCATCCTGAGAACCCCAGAGCAAAGGAAGGAGATGTTCACAGAGAAAATCAAGTTGTATTTCAGTAATTGTTCACTAAGTGCCAATTACAATTTAACAGCAAAAAACAACATAGTGTAATTTTACAGTTGAACATGTAACTATAGGGAGGTGGCTTAAAACAAAAATTAGAAACAAAACAGAAACAATTACACAGTAAACACAGTGGAGATCTACGGGTTGGATTTCAGTCTTGACTCGAACACACATCTTCTATGACTCTGGGTGCATCATCTCATTTCCTAGTGCTTTAATTTTCCCCAATCCAATATATAGATAACATATAATGAAGGATGATGTTTCAAAGCATGTCGCAATGATTTCTGTAATTAGATTCTCTAATGGAAATTGCTATAAGAGAGTGAAGAATAAGATATACTCATAGGGCCAGCACAATATATTAATACCCTTTTTAATGATTTATTAGCATTTAAGATTTAACAGATAGGCCTGCAGCAATACTGCAGAGAGACAAATCTACTTGCTTCTGCTTCTTCCAGGAAAAAGGCCTTGGCTGTGGCAGTGCAGTGAAGCAGGAGATGGCTAAAAAGGAGATCACTCCTGGTACCACTTTACTTATAAACATGACTAATGGAAAAATGGTCAGGGCAAGGGGGCTGTTTCAGTGAATCTTCAGTGAAGAGAATGAAGAAAATAGACTGGAAGGAGGGAGTGCTTTGAATAGTTTGGGCTTGGCCTCTGTGTCTCTGGAGATCAGCTCTTCTGTCTAGAAGCCAGGCTAATCAACTCGGAATGGTAGTTCAGCAACAAATGACACAACTCTCTCTCCATGGATGACAGTCTTCCTATAGATTACCATAAAGGAAATTACCTCTTTTTCCATTCACTATTCTTGGTTTCTTTAAACAGAAGGGCTGAGCAGTGTAGTTGGATGAAGGCAAATAATTCAATTTCCTCTCTCCTATTCTGCATCTAATGTAATTGCACTAATAAAGACCCCAAATTGGATTAATCTACATGCACGCCTGATGCAGTAACATGATGGATAAGATTCTTCAGTATGTATTCATTAACATCAGAGCAGAAATTAACACCTAGATTTCTTCCAAAGAAACTGGAAAAAAATGTGAATTAAATACAGTCACATTCACTCAGTGTCAGTCTTTACTTCCTCAGAGAAGGAAAAAGCTGATCAAAACTAAAAGAAGTCTTTCCGTGGAGTAGAAATGTAGAGAAAATATGATCTATATATTCAAAATCTTGATGATTTTTTATTTTTAAATGCACTGACAATTGCACAGGTTGCACAATGTAAGTTATAATTCTACAATGAATTGTTTCATCCCCCCATGCTGCAAGAGGATATGTATTCAGGGGTCTTTAGATAAAGGCTATGTTTTTACATTTCTAGAACTGGAAAATTATCTGCATTTTTGGAACCAAACTACTAACTGGATTTTCATTCTGATGTAACACTGAGCACCCAAATGGGTCGGGAAGATAAGACTGTTAGTGATAAAACCACAGCTGCAACATGAAGGCTAGATATTGCTAAATGTTGAGATTCAGGAAGGGTAGTTTCACATTTATTTATTTTCAGGAAGATTAATCACAAGCAATCGATGGAATCTGAACATAGAAAAGCTATGCTGAATGACAAAGTATGCTCATGGTGATATGTACTAATAGTATAAAGGTCTGATTAAGGAAGTGGGAGAAACGCCACTGCTGAACAAATTTTGAACTAGACACCATAAAGCAATACTGCTGCTGACTCTTAAGCGAGAGGTGTGTTGGTAGGAGATAAGAAGGTCCGTGGTCTTTTTTAAGTTCACTGTGTAACTGGTGATCCTTTGATGTGTTCGTGGCTAGACAGTTTGCCTGTGACAATTTACCAAACTTCATAGAGGTTTGTGTCTGCTTGTGTGCAGGGGGAATTCTTAAAACAGCAAAAGTACTCCTCTGCTCATCTGAATAAAACAAAAGTGGAAAATATGACAAAAAGTGAATTTAACAAATAAGGTTATTCAAGTAAATAAAAAAAAGTTGACCTACTTAAAGAAGAGAAAGAAAAACTTGATAAATAACCCCAAGAAAATAACCAGATAATTCATTTTAGTATTTAATATTTTCTTTACATTTTTAATTATGCAATTGCTTAATGATAAGAGCTATCACCAGGCCTTTTTCTTCAAACTAAACCTTTTTTATTCGGTGATCTTGTCTGTAATTATTTGCCACTGATTTGTTCAATAAGATACTGAAAATGTCCTTAGAAACATTTTATAAATTCTTCTCCTTTAAGCATAGGAAGATACTAATGGATTTTTTTCACATTTTGTTGATAATTGGTTTACGTTATGACCTCGAATTTTCATCAGGCAATAACATGGAAGATGTCATTTGAAAGATTTGAAATAAACTAATTTACAAAGGAAAATAATAG
Organism: Pavo muticus; assembly: GCA_016647715.1. Taxonomy (NCBI): domain Eukaryota; kingdom Metazoa; phylum Chordata; class Aves; order Galliformes; family Phasianidae; genus Pavo; species Pavo muticus. The sequence continues at coordinate 535,691 of JACDJE010000452.1, forward strand.
ATGACATTTGTGCCTCTATGAATTTAATGTACTAATACCGTTAGTCAACTCTGTATGTTGTTCCTTTTTTGTTGTTGTTGTTAACTTAGTTCTTGTCCTCCTGTTGAAATCTTTTAGCTTGTTAGTTTCGGAAAAGTGGTATTATTTACAGAAACCCAGGAGTTTCATTTTAATGAAAGAAAAATGGAAGCAGAAAAACTTTAAGGTGCTCAAGCAAAGGACCTTGGGAAAGGACATTTTGCTTTCAGAACACAGCCATTCCTATGTAACTGTTATCTTTCCTGAATTACCCTTCTCCTGGTTCACCTCTACTTTTCAAGTCAATCATGTTGCTATTAAAAAAATACAAAATTTTACTTTAAAACTGTTAAAAGCCAGTTTAAGGAAATGAACGTTGGTGTTTTTCCCTTTTGCTGGCAGAACAGTTCACTGAGATGTTTCCTAAACAATACCCTTAAATACAGCCGGGATGAGAAACCCTTCTGAGGAGGTTGAGGTTATTCTGAATTATATGATACTGTCAGCTCAGACAAGTCTTCAAGGAAGATCTGTAGCTGATCTTTGGCAAAGAAGCTTATGGCTTGAAAAATGGCCTTCAAAGTTCAAGGAGAAAGCTAGGGAAAGAAAAGACTGCATCTTTTGTACATGCCATCTTATTTTTGTTGATGCATTCAGGACCTGATACAGACTACCTTCTCAGCAAAGAAAGATATCTCATATATCTTTTGTTAAGCCCTTTTTGTGCCCTTCTTTTGAGAAAAAAGCTCGATTAAGAGCAAAGTGACAGATGATTTTTTGATATTGCAGATCTCTTTCCAACAAGATAAATTCAAGCTCCCAATACAATCTGAAAGTTCCTCCCCCTAAGAACACACAAAGCCAAAATCCAAACACCAAATATTCAGCAGTAATGATGTGTGAAAACAGAAGATCAGGTAACTGTTTGCTCTGTTAACTATTTCTAGTTTGATGACTTACTCATATTGTTTGGTTTTTTTTCCTGTTAAAATATGAGGGAAAGTGTGTCATTGGGCAATAGAGATGGAAGTTGGTGTTGGCTGAGACAAGACTGGTACAGCCAGGCATTGGGATGGGGCAGGGAGCCACACACTTGCAGCATGGGCGGTGGAGTTGGGATTAGAGAAGACCTCAGAACACACAAGACCCACAGCCTGTTCGGCGGTGTCCATGTGGATCTTGTCACCCAGGTGGCAGAACTGGAAGACAGAACAGCTCCCATGAGGGCACAGACTTTGGGGGAAAACTTATTTTTGGACTCCTTTATTAAACCTGTCACACTGTCTGAGATCTTTCTTTTTTAAAGTTACCTTGTTCTGTTTCATTACTTGTGTTCTGATGAAACACAGCCAAGGGCATTGAATACCTTTGGTACAGAGGCTTCAGGGAAAGCGGTGGCAATGCCTTCTCCGAGGTCTTGCTGACTTGGCACAAATGTACAGGCACTTTTTTCTTTCCTCCTTTTAATCTTTAACAGGTTTTAAATGCTGCAAGAAGTACCAACCCAGCTGCTTAAACTACTGCTTAAAAGAAGTATGCTTCAGAACAAGGACCCTCTTCCCCTTGGAGTATACTGCAAAAATATATTCAAAAGAGAAAATTAAAATTATTTGCTAGAGAAAATGTTGACCAAATAAAGGTCTAATTTCTTCCCCCTTCATGGGAGACAGAAAGGGAGGGAGATTTAGAAGGACAAATAAAGTCATGTAAAAGCCACAACCTCCTCCCAAAGCTTTAAACATGCAATAAAATGAAAGAAACAACAAACAACAAATCTGAAGACAAATCAAAACTTCTGTTCTATTATAATGAATTAAGCTCTGCTGGTCTTGTATTTTGTTTATAACTCTACACCGCCATATGATGATACATTGCAATCCCTTTCCTTACTAAAAATCATAAATAGATGCTTCTTGAGCACTGAGCTGTTTTACTCTTCATTTGCTCAGGGAAAGTCCTACACGGCAGGAAAGCTTTTTCAAGAAAGGATTCACAGGAAACTGTAAATTAATGGAACACATGAATATCTGTTGTAAACATTTGTTTTAGTGGAAAGAGCATAATTGTATCTTAATGTCCTGCCTGATTCACTACAACACTTTACATCTGTTTTATGCTAATGCAGTTGCAAAGAAATCAATGATATTTATACTGACATAAAGCAGTGGGTGACTCATATGCTCAATTAGTCTCTGCAGTTCGAGAAGGAATATCATACATTGCCTTTATTTTCCAAAATTTAACCTGCAACTGTGACCACTGATTTCTAAGATCCTGGAAGTTTAATTGTATTACATCAGTATGACTTCAGAGCACCCATGACAGAATCATCACAAGTTGTTTTATAAGGATTTATTTTTTGAATTTAATTATTCTGACCGCATAGGCTTTTTATTTCTTTTATGTTCTCATAACAAGGAGGCACTGGAGTTTGACATATTTTTTAAAAATTATGTTTGTGATCTATATGAAGCATTAAATGGCTATAAAGTAGTATACCTGCTCAAAGATTGCTTACCAAACATCTTAACATAATTATCATAGAATGTTTATGCTACTATGAATTAAACATATTATGGTTTTATTCTTCCTTAGCTGAAATCATATGAAACCCCCGCAAGCTTGAAATCTAGCTCATTTTAAACCATTTATCAGTGAAAATTTGCAGATATTTCTTTTCCTACAACAATTGCCTTCTATTTTTAATCGAAACATTATTTCTTTTTTGTTACTCTGAAAGAGGTTTTTAAAAAGGAAGTGATCTATTTTCATGACGTGCTCAAAAGCTTAGCAGATTAATCTGATGCATTAAGGAAACCTTGCTAGGATAATTTTAAAGAGTTGGTTGCTCTTCACACACACACACACAGATCAGTCACATGTACAACCTCAGGTTTCTGGTTGTTCAGGCTAGTATATTCTATCAAGATCTCTCTAAGGACAAAATTGCATTTATCAACTTCTTTGCAGTAGCGTGTCCATTATAACCAGTATTTATTTTGCAATGAGAAGCAATTAATATTTTTTGTTAGATTATTTTTCAAAGAGTAAAATAAAACACACATTGTATTGTTTTAACTGTTGTCTGTTTTTTTTTTTTTCTTTCAATTCCTATCTTGATAGAGAGTTTTATGTGCTGGCTTTTGTTGCTGTTTTTGCTCTAGATGATGGTGAATAGTATTTCCTGTATTATATCTCAGTCTCAATGGACATTTTTTTTCACTGCTGAATCAATTGTATTTTCTACTACACCTGAGATGAATATATATGTGCCCCCCTTTCCTTTGAGCAGGAAATCTATTGCTAAAAAGATATATATACAACATATGGAATGTGGCAGCTCAATTAATTCATCAAATGATGAATAAAGTCTTCCGAGAACAGATACAGATTTTGTGTCATTCTGGTATTAGATATTCTTAGACAACTAGTGTCTAAAGCATCTAAAACAGTTCTCATTTTGCTTTTCTGGAAAGATTTTGATAGTGTTAATTACTTCTATGAAGAGAAATTTCTGACACTCTGAATTCATTTTTTTCCTACATGATTTTCTGCTGCGTTTGAGAAAGGCTGTCCTGTTTATTGTACTGATACATCCAGTGGAAGTCCTGGGAAAACAAAGCAACAGCAACAAAAGCAAAATTCAAACCAAAATGCAGAAAACAACACAAACCAACCCAAAACTTATCATTGTTGGCTACCAAGCAATGCATTTCCATTGAGTTCTCCAAAACACTGATATTGCTGCTTCTCTGAGGAGACTTCCTAAAGACACTGTGCAGATAAGAACTTCTGAATGTAGCAGTGATAAAAAGCACTCACTGAAAGACAGAACAGAAGCAGAACTCTTCTCATTTTATCTAGAAATTCAAAAGGACGCTACAAACACAAGTGGGTGAGCTGCTGGTCCGTCAGGCACAGAAGCTGGTGGTGGGTTTGTGCACTGCTTCACTCTCTGCTGGTCAGCAGTGGATTACCTGTAATTCTCAGACTGTGCGAGTTCCTGTGAAATAAAAAAATTCTAACTGGAACTAAGAAAGAACAATTTGGGAGAATGGCAGAATGAGGACATTTTAAGCAGAAGAAATATAGAACTGTCAAAGTAGATCATCTTATATTCTCTTTATTTTCGACAGAATAGATGAAGGCTTTGCTGTGCATGAAACTTCTACCTTTTTGCCACAAAGGTCAGAGCAGTGCCATTGCCCTTGGATGGACACTGCTATACCAGTACTAAATGTTGTTTACTCAACAACATCATTTTCATTCACAGATGAGAAGGAAAATAAACATGGCAGACTCATCTCTATGTTTGTAAGAGAGTCACCAGAAGTATTGCTACATTGGCATAAAACCAACCAAATACACAAACAACATCAAAACAAAGCTTATGTTACCATATCTATGAGGGTGTAAAGGGATGCAAGATTTAAGTGGCTGGCAGAAAAAACTGTGAACTGATTGTTAAGTGGTTTGACTGCAGTTCAAAGTGTAAGGTTCAACAAAAGTTTCTAGAGCTGCAGGAATGGAAAACACTTGAAGGAAGTCATTGCTGAGTGCAAAAAATAAGAAAATAAAGCTCAATCAAATGAAATTCTAACAAAGCATGGTGGCTCAGACAGTTACAGTTTTCACAGGTGTTATAGCTGTGGTCTGTTGAACTTATCTACCAGATCAGGCTGTGTTACCTCTTTCTCTCTCTCTCTCTCTCTCTCTCTCTCTCTCTCTCTTAAATGGATAGAATCAGTTAGATTTCATACCTTTGCTTTAGCAGTTGTCACCTACCGCTGTTTCCAGCTGGGCATTTAATCTCTCACCGAAAATAAAACTATGCAAGCACACTGGGGAAGAAAACACAGAATATTTGAGTCATATGAAAAAATGTGTAGGCAGCTAAAGAACTTTCTTCTGACACTTTATTGCAAATACACCCCCAGCACAGGGTAACATTTATTACCATTAAGAGATGTTTCAGTTCAGCGGAAGAATAAAACAATCCGCTCTGAAAAGCTACGTTCTGGGTGATTACGTTTCGACCTCAATTCCTGCTACACTCCATAGTGAATTTGCCTATACAATTATATTTCCCCTTCTGGGATCTAGTCCAGCATCACCTGAAGATAGATTTTTCTTTTGATTTTTATGTCCTTTGGCTTCTTAAAGTCAGTTTTTTATTACACACACAACAATTTTTCATCCATATTAGATGTTAATTGTTTTGCCATTAAAAGGTTTTTTTTTTTTTTTTTTTTTTTAATGTACATAGGATAAAACCCACAAGTTTATTTAACCACACACAGACTCCAAACAACCCACTGCTGTGATAGTGTTGTGGTTTTTTGTTGTTTTTTTCTTTCCTATTATTGTTGTCATTAAGAAATTTAGCTTAAAAAAAAACTCAAACACTGACATTTTTCTGACTCTGAACTTGGTCATTTTACCAATTAAAGTAGCTTAGTTCAATTTTTGTCCCCCTGTTGCTGTATGATGAACCCCAAAAATGTGAAAAAATGCAGCACCAAATTACTGTCAAGAAACATCTAAAGCATGCAGAGGTACTTTCTAAAACGTAAAGACAGCACTGAGAGGTGTTCTGAAGCCATCACCAGCATTGTGCTAACCACCATCGCTTCCTCCCAAGCAGTGCTTTGGCTGCCCTGGCCCCCAAACAGGAGGCTGAGCCTCAGGCCGCAGGGCTGACCGCAGGCCGCATGGCCCCCAAACCCCAGAAGCCTCCCCAGCGTGGCTACAGGCCTGGTCCTGGGCTAATGGGATCGTTCATAGAGCTGCTTTGCAAACCATTCACTGTGCACTGTAATTTCTGACAACACAAGGGTTCTGTCTCGAATGCAGCATTTTTATTAGGTCAGAAACCAGTAGGCAGGGGAATTTGATATTCCTTGGTTGAAACTTATTTTCAGTGCTGGAAATAGTATATTTTGCAAGCACAAGGCAACCACTCCAAAAATTCCAAGAAGCACACCCAGAACAACCAAGCTCTGGATTAATGAGCAGTAGATGCCTTAATTCACACAAACAGACTTAAAATCACACCAAAAGTTTCAGAAAAGTTGTGAGTCATAACCCAGTTGCCATGGCAATAGGAAATGGCCCTCTGTGCAAATCATCAATTACAGAGAAGTCTAGAACTCATAGGAAAAGCAATTTTCCCCTTCTTGATTTGGTAAAAATCACTTTGAAGTGGAGGCATTTTGCGCTTTTCTAAAATATCTTGAATTTGGAATTATGTGATGAGCACTGCTATTCTGATATTAACATATTGGGTGCTGTTGCCTCAGTCAAGCATGCATCTTTCTCAACCCACCTAGATTTTGAGAACTGTCTTCTCACAGAAGCTTCTAAAGAGTTGTGGGTTTTTTCTTGTTTGTTTTTTAATTCTTCCGTGTTGTTCAAGTGGTCTCTGAGTCACAGCAGTCTGTGAAGCAGATCTAACATAGAAAACAAAATGGAGATATATGACCTTCTTATTAAACTTAATAAAAGATTGACGTCATCTAACAATGGCTTACATAAGGTTTAGATCTCATTAAATTGGCTAGCAAGTTTTTCATAACACACATTTACCATTAATGGATCCAAAACAAGGACACAAGTGATCTTATAGCTCCCTGTGACCATAACACAACGGGACCCAGGATGAGAGGACATCTGCTATCCCTCCTCTGCTACTTAAGATAATGGAAGGAGCGAGAACAGAGAATATTTGATTTTAAAGGTCATTCCTTGCTGCTGCCTGATCTCATATGTATCTCAATGTCAGGTAAGTCTTCCTAAAATATTTTTTTCATTATGAAGCATTTCTAATGCTGCCTTTTAAAATAAAGATAGACAACGCCTAGGAAAGACTGCAAGGCATGCAAATTACTTGTTCTAGTGAAAAACTTACATTACCTACATGAAGCTCTGAGAATTGTCAAATTTCATTTTGATGGCTTTAAACATCTCAACCAATAGACTCACTAGCAGTGTTACTTCTCTCATGCTACTCTGTGCTCCATATTGTTTTTAGAAGCACTCCTCCTATGGAACAAGAAAGAAAAGTTTTACCTGTCAGTAAGAAGTACAAAATAGTTCTTCCAGAAAGTACCTGTGGATGTGCATTGCTTGCAGGATCAGACCTACGCTTGGCTACATTGTCTGCAACTTAACCAACCCTGCCTGGCTGATTGAGAAATTTCACAAAAAACAAGAATATTTTTTTCATCAAATTTTAGTATGAGCCTTATCACTTTTGGAAAATAGGCTTTTTTCTTTTTTCTTTTTCTTTTTTTTTGCTGCTTTTGGCAAACATTATATCAAAGACAAAGCTAAATTTCAATTTTTAAGCATCAAGTTAGCTATAAATCATTATAAAGCAAGCTCTCACATAATATGAATGATCTGCGGTTCTTGATCTCAGGCTCCTCAAAACAGATTATCAACTTTGATACAGTCAGAACTCCCATTACTGAGTGATAATTCCGAAAGCAGATATGACTTGGCCAGCATTAATTGCGAAAGGAAATAAACCAAACTTTCTTGGCCCTCTTTCTTATTTTTGAAAAAACATTGCACAACAACATTTTTTGCACTACAATGATTTGCAAATCAATGAGCAGCTGCTACATATCGGAAGAAAGAATATTGAGGACACAGCTAAGACACTTTTGCCCTTGTTTTTGGAGAGAAGCAGCAGACAAACTGGGACTTGATTTCATTTGATCCTTATTGCCAACAATATTAGGCACTGCATTCAGACAGAACTTTCTTGCTCTAAATAAAGTGAGCCAGCAGGCTTTGACCAGTGTGTCCATTAAAGAAATATGAGCGTCATTTGTGCTCTCAGCATTTAGGTACAACTCTCTGCCCTCGTGGATTGCGAAGACAGTTCTCAACTGGGCAAACTTTGAGATAGTTTTCTCCTGTAATTTTACTGAACTTAATTTTACTCTGAAATAGCTAGTGGGATTTCAAAATATTGCTTATTTCCATTCTGATTTTTGTTGGCTTTTTTCCCCCCTGTATACCTTAAAATCTCACAACATCTAAGTAAATAAAGCGCTATACTTAAGATCATAAAAGAATATTTCATGCAAACTACATCAGATTCCATTTTTGGAAATGTCTGTTTGCTACAAAATACTTGTTTATAATGGAATGCTTGTTTAATAAATCAATCTTAGTTGCAGTTTAAAGCACTGCATGCAGTGATACGTTACGTTTGGGTAAAGTATGTAGCTCACTGCAACATTAATACATACAATTTAGGATGAATAAAACATTATTGCCTGTGATAATTATCTGTCACAACTAGTTACTATGATAATTTCTTGGAGCGCGTTTGGAGAGTGAGCAAGGTTAGCAGTTTTACCCTTTTAACAGATATAATCATTTTCTGCAAGTTGTAAGACGCATCTTTCACAGGTTTGAAATTAGCCAAAAGGACTTGCATGCATCACCCACGCTTGGTAAAACCACAGACTAACAGATATCTGTCAGCTTCCTGAAATCATCTGTTACTTTTGGCTGGTCTTAAGAAGCGGGAGGAATGAATACTGTTCAGAAAAAAATAATGAGCAACTAGAAATTGTAATAATGCACATGCTTTTCAACAAACAAATAATATTGAAGCCTCTGATTCGATGACACAATTTAAAAAATTCATCATTATTTTTCAGAGTAGTTTGATAATGACTGGCTGCTGTTACCATTTTAATGCATTAATAATGACAAGTTAAGAGTCTTCAATTAATTTATTACAGTTACTGAACAAGGTAATTCATGGAGCAGATACTCCCGAAGGCCCTACTATGGAGCATGGAAAATACAGATGAGGTGACTGGTGGTAACCAACATGGCTTCACCAAGGGCAAGTCATGCCTGACAGACCTGGCTTTTTATGATGGAGTTACAGTGTCAGTGGATGAAGGAAGAGCAACTGACATCAACTACCTGGACTTGTGCAAAGCATTTGACGCTGTCCCTCATGACATCCTGGTCATCAAATTGGAGAAAGATGGATTTGATGGATGGACCACTCACTGAATAAGGAATTAGCTGGATGGTCGCACTCAGAGAGTTGTGGTCAGTGTCCAAGTGGAGACTGGTGACAAGTGGCATTCCTGAGGGATCGGTGCTAGGACTGCTGTTATTTAACATCTTTGTAGGTGACAGACAGTGGGTTCGAGTGCATCCTCAGCAAGTTTGCAGATGACGTCAAGTTGTGGGGTGGAGTTGACATGCTAGAGGGAAGGGATTCTATCCAGAAGGACCTGAACAGTCTTGAGAGGTGGGCCTATGCCAACCACATGAAGTTCAACAAGGCCACAAGCAAGGTCCTGCACCTGGGTCGGGGCAATCCCAAACACAGATACAGCCCTGAGGAGAAGGAATTAGGGGTGTCGGTTGATGAAAGATTCAATACGAGCCAGCAGTGTGTGCTTGCAGCCCAGAAGGCCAACCAAATCCTGGGTTGCATTAAGAGAAGCATGACCAGCAGGTTGAGGGAGGTGATTCTGCCCCTCTACTCTGCTCATGAGACCTCATCTGGAGTACTGCATTCAGTTCTGGGGCCACCAACACAAGAAGGACATGGAGCTGTTGGAGCAGGTCCAGAGATTTGAAGTATATACTCCTTAGAGACTAAAATCTTTAAATTTTCCTGAGGAAAAATAAATACCAACCACAAGTATTTACTTACGCCATTGTTACAGTTGCCTCCCACTACTGTAAAACATCTCAAAATACAGAGAAACTAGAAGTTCTATCTTTGCTCTGTAAAAATAAATGTGCTAGCAATTTTTCTGGATTCTTTAACATGAATGATTTCTTCAAGAATTTCTAGAGCTCAGTAAAATTGAAATGCTTAAGAGTACAGGCATCTGTTTTATGTTCTTATTATACTGTATGTGAATTCAGTGATATAATTCAACTATGATTACAGATGTTCAGAAAAAAAAGAAAAAAAAAGAAACTAATATCCAGCATCCTGTGAAGATTCTACAAGACAAAATCCTGTCTGCACAACTTAGATCAATAGTGAGGCTGTTAGTTTGCCATTAGAGCTATGAGACTTCAAACATCTCTTAATTTGCACTCTGCAACATTGTATAGCTCCATTTCTTGAGAATACACTGCTTTCTTTACAAGGCTATGGACTTCAAGAATTCTGGATCAGTAAAAATATTTTAATATGAATCAGACAAATAAAATTCAAGGCTGAATAAGTTTTAAAAATACAGCTCTATTTCATCTAATCAGATCCACGTGTATTTCTGCACTCTGAAAAAGCTCATGCTAAATGATTGCTTACTTCCATTAAAACTAATTTGGCAATAAGTAAGTGCTCTCATTTTTTGTGTCTCTGACGAAGCAAAGTGGCAAGCAATCTTTGATGTGACTTACAACTTAAATTGAGAGAAATCCTCAGGGTTGATTGATTATGCTGAAACAAAGAAGAATCAGCACTTGATACCAATCCACTAAGCCTAGGCAGAAAACACTAACGTGCAGAGGTAACTACTGTTGAGCATTCTCATTCTCACTAGCCTTGCAGCTTAGGTTTCTGCAATACTGTGGGATAAGAACGACAGCATTTAATAACTACTTTGCAAGTAAACATATACACTGTATAAAATGGAAAAGAGTCAGGCTTTGATTGTCTCTCTTTGCTTTTTGTTTTGTCAGGGAAAGGATGGATAGCTGATAATGAAACTACATTTCTAGTAATGACTTAATCCAGCTATTGTAAGCATCATGGCTATTTCATACAAGCAGTATCAAGTCACATACATAATCTATTTCATAAAGTCATAGAATTGGTTGTGTTGGAAGGGACCATCGACTGCTACTCTATATCTAACAGGTATAACACAACATGACTATCAATATTTTAAATTTTTAAATCTGTTTTCAGTGTGCTTATCTGCAGCATTACAAATTACAGACTATAAACAAACATTAAACTCAATTAAACAAATAAAAAAAAGCAAAACTTTATTAAGACCAACCTAAAACAGCAATTCTAATAACTTACAGTAACAATTTCAATATATAATTTAAGAAAATTACTGTCTTTTCACATCTTTTTTCTCTGTACATTCATTTTTCTTCATACACACTTTACATAGCAGCATCATTATAATTTCCCATTGAGATTAGAGTACAAAAAGTCTAAGCTACATTTAACGCAACTTCTTTGGCTCAAAGCAATCAACTCCCTTTCTCAAAGACTTCATAAATTTCTTCCATAGCATGCATGCTGCTGCCATAAATCCATGAATTCGAAGTGCTTTCTTTGAATTCCAGACTCCCATTGAGCAATCTGTCTGATTTCAAGATGAGAATTCATCTGATAGTCATTAACAATCAAGAAGCTGCACCACATTCTCTAAGCATTTTAAGTAGTAGGCATTTAGCTCGCTTCCTTCTGGCTGTGGAGTAGCTAAAATGAAATAAAAACAAGATTTTAACTTCTAATTGATTCTTAATAAAAAATCATATTTTCCAAAGATCAAACCAAATGCCTTGCATTTGATCCATACTCTATTTTATGAGCATTCTGCATTATGGAGTAGAAAATTTAAAACAAATACTTAATGTTTCAAATTCTATTGTTTTTTTTTGTGTGTGTGTGTGCGTGTGTGTGTGTGTGTGTGTGTGTGTTTGCTTTCCAAGACCCCACTCAGTTGTAAGAACAAAGTGAAAACGGTCTTTTGATTCTGCTGTGCTACAATAAGATAATCCCTTGGTTTTTTTGCCAAAACTTTTTGGGAAAAGCAAAGTGGGCAACGAAAAAGAACAAAAGACATGTTGACAAAAATCCTCCACTTACACTTAGAAGAACAATCTACCATTTTCGCTCAATTGCCACTGTAAATTAATTGAAGAATCACTAGGGTAGGCAAATAAAGAAACTTTATGCAGGAAAATATTGAAGACAACCTCACATGATTGTAAACTGTAACAACTACAGGTCCATAAAGTATTTCGTAGTCATTATTTTGATATTTAAATATTTACTGAATTTAAAAATCAATATTTCAGACTACGACTTTCCATTCTAAAGTAGTATATCAATAAACATGGATCAATATTATGAAGTACTAGTCTATGAAAACCATGTATTTCTACCTTGTTGACTCAACTTGATGATTTGAACAGTATAAGTTTTGTTGTGCTATAAATGTCAACACAAAGCTGTCTATTTATTAGCATGTTTTTAGTATATGAAAACCTTGCTTTATACTACAATTGGTGTTTGACTTAGTAAAGGATGAATTTGGAACATCAGCACAATGGATTAGAGTTGACATAGTATGGAAAGAACTAAGCTATGAGCTGTTCTAGCATCTCCTCCTAATTAAGATCCTGACAAATAGTGTACTGTAAGCAGAAATTTTGTGGTAATTCTGTCTTTCAGAATATGAAGGTAACTCTGTATTACAAGCCTCTGTACTGATAAACCTGTCTGAATACTAGTGTAGAGCAAATTAATTCAGGAGGAAAATTCATTGATTTAAAATTAAAAAAAAAAAAGATCTTGATTTGAAATTAAGTATTTGCATGCTTTTGCAAGATCAGAGTCTGATGCAATGAATTACAACATACAAATCCATTATTGCCTACCGAAGCTGCAGCTCCAGACTAATGCTTGAAGATCATTTCAAAATGAATGCTCTTGAATTTAGCAATCTATCATACAAAAGCTACTCAAAACTGTAGTTATCTTCAGGTACTTCAGAAAACTCTTAAGCTTTCATAAAGCCAACTAATTCGTAATACAGTGTTTTAAGACTGGCACAGCCATCTGTTCTGATTCCTTCTCTATGTAACTGAATATAGTGACTTTGAGAACTCTAAGCAACGTTTAAGCTAGATGAACAACTTTTTTTTCTAAATCATTAACACAGGAGTATAGCATGAAGCAAAATAAAACAATCTGCGGCAGACATAATCAGACCTATTCTTGCAAACGAACCTTATCTATCACCTGAGATCTTGTATGAAATTTTTAAAGCAAATGTCATTTTACTATCTATATTTAAAAGATGCCTGGCTATAAATCGTATCAGCACTCATCATTTTAGAGATGAAAGTATCCTCTCAAAACCTAGCAGCAAGCCAAAAATTACTCTGATAATATAAATTAGAATGCGCTAGAGAGCTACTTGATGGAAAAATACAGAATTGGAATTAGCTGAGATTAAAACTTACTTTTCACTAAAGAGTATGCTTCATCTATTTTTCTCCTTATTGATGGATTCTTCAAAGTCACTTTTGCCTGCAGCACACAGAAACAAAATACGACTTCATTTTTTCCCCCCACCTTGACACTTAAACTTAGCTCCCCTCCTTGTACATAGATATTGACAATAACTCAATAGAAGGTGAAATTCTTGAATTTTAGAATTCGCATATGCTATCATCATACAGAGTGTATTTATATAAGCAGTGTGAAATCACACAGGACAAGTTGCTTACTTTTGTTGTTCAAACCCCAATACCGAGCACCTCTGTGATTAAAATGAGAAGATGGAGCTGCTGATGTAAGTTTTAATTTTATTTACTTAAAAGTTGCCAGGCATGAAAGAAACGTTACATTTTCATTCAAGTATTTCTCAAATACTAACCTTCTGATAGTTGTGAAGCAATGCCCAAAGTGAAGCTGCTCCAATTCTCTGAACTGCACAACTATCGCTTTCCAAACAGGTAGTTAGCACTGCAATAGCTTTATCTTAAAATAAATAAATAGAACAAATAAGCCATCAAGAAAATATCAAAGCCATAATTATATTTACACTTCTATATTTTTATCAGTGGAGTGCACATTTTATATGACATGTATTGGTAAGGTAGAGGAATTACCAAGGTTACAATATCAGATGAAATTTAAATACGCTCACAAAGTGTTTAAAAACAAACAGAAAACAAAGAGTGCTAAAAAAATAAGCAGTGAGTAATAAAATATGCGCATGTTATGTACAGGCATCAGATCTGCATAGGGACTGCGGAAGCTATGAAGCTGTTTTATAACTCTCAGGAGCCACAATTAGAACCACATCAAGATGGAAATTAAGATGTTTTTATTTTCCATAGTAATTGCTATGTAGGTGATTTGTAACTGATGAAAAATATTTTTCTCTCTATAGTAGGTACCTTAATTTCCAAGCCTGACTGTGAAACCAGACTCAAGTAAGATTGTTCACTTAACAAAATTCACAGATAATGTATGTGAATAATGTATGCTTAATTAAGGCAGCAAATTAGCATTAGGGAAAAATTGAAAAGGATGGACACTATAGAAGACCTGCTGAAAAGTCATAAGGAAGGCAGGAGTATTCTGTCTGCAATTAAATGAGAGAACCTGAAACACTCTAAAAACAAACAAACAAACAAACAAACAAACCCACCCAAGAACAGTTCTGTCCCTGTTGTTACATTAAACATATATGCTGTGATTGTAACTTTATCACTATAATAAACATTTTCAGCACATGACAGAACACATGATAGTTTGTTTCAATAGCCATGATTTGCAGGAAATAATAAGGTTTCGTTTGAAGAGATGAACTTCCATGGTAGAAATTTCTATTAAAAAGTTCTGAAGTAGATTATTACAAACAACAGCACAAGGAATCCTTCACAATAATTTTCTAAAAACTATTCTGCTTTTCCTTTTGCTAAATATTCAAAGCAACAGTTCTAAAACAGCTTCTGTGAAAATCATTTTTATAAATATTCTTTTCTAAATACTATTAAGATCTTGATCAGTAACACAAAATGCACCAAAAACATGCACTTACCATTAGCTAATATCTTGGGCTTATTTGTTGGACTAAAACATATGTTATGTAGAATAAGTAGTGCTATATGTTGGCTGCTCTTGTGTCTGCATTTACACATTTCCACTATCTGGTCTAAAAACCCATTTATCTTCATAATCATTTGCTGTCCATCTTCTCCAAAAGATACGTTCAGTAGCAGCTTTAGCCAAAGAGTACACACACTGCTAGGATTCTTATGGCTTCCTTTTGGTAATGAAAGAGACAGAAAGTTCTGCAGGAAGTTACTCTGTCAGAAGGAACAAAAAGGTTGTTAGGATATGTACTGTTCAATGGTTTCTTCACTGCTGTTTAGACTTTCCAAGGTATATACTTGACCAAAACCTAATATTAATGTTTTTTATACATATATATTTATTGAAACCCATTGTTAGTCAAGGATTTTTAAAAATAATTACATATGATAAAGAATCCACATCATGGCTAAAACGTTGCTACGGTAAAACACATTTTCTTCTCTACTCATTTTTGTAGTATAGATAGATACATAAAAGTTGGATCAATACAATATATTTATCTAAAGTAGAATTCCCATCACTACATAAGCATTCTGGTTTGTTTTGTATTTATTGTTTTTGCCTCCAAAATGAGCTAGAAACAATTTTAATGAATCAATGCAGTACTTATGTAATATGTTCTTGATTCCCCACTTATATTAACAAGTGTTAAATGAATAGTATCCTTCACTTCATAGATAGTCACGGACAATGTATTTGCAGCAAGTTTGCAGATGACAAAGCTGGGAAGAGTGGCTGGCATGCCAGAGGATCATGCTGCCATCCATGGGGAACTCAAGAAGCTAGAAAATTTGGCTGGCAAGAACCTCATGAACTTCAGCAAGGAGAAATATGTGGGTACTCACAGTACATGCTGGGGGCCACCCACATGGAAAGCAGCTTTGTAGACAAGGACTCACAGATCCCAGTGGAACATGAGGTAGAAATGTGCCATTGCCACAAAGAAGGCTAAAAGTATCTTAGGCTGCATTAGAAAAAGCATTGCCAGCAGGTCGAGGGAGAAGATCCTTCCCCTCTACTGGCAAGTCTGTAGTACTGTGCCCAGTTCTGAGTGCTTCAGTAGACAAGAGACATGAGCGTAGAGTAGAATACAACAAAGGGCCACAAAGATGACTAAGGGACTAGAGCATCTAGCCACATATGGGTAAAGGCTGAGAAAGCTGGGACAGTTAGGCACGATCACAAGACTCTCCATACTGAAGTATGAGGGTTTATTACAAAAAGCAAAATGTATACATCACATCATGAAAAAAATATGTGAAGAATATTATTTACTTACTTTCTGAATAATTCCTTTACAGTCATGAGATAGAGCAAGGTTAGAAAGAAGATCAAAGATCACGTGCTGAAGTGAGCTGTTATCATCAGATACTTGGGAAGCCAATTTCAAGATGTTATGCATTAATGAACTGCCAGCTGCACTTCGTACAGACACAAGTGATGATTGTCCACCACCGGTCCAACAAAGTGAAGCACAACCTTAAGGAAATGAAACATTTACCATATAAGACAATATATATATACATTTTAAAAAAAGAAGAAATTAACTAAAGAATGGTGAACATGGCGATTTACAGGAACAGCAGCCTACCGTTCTAGCATTTAAGAGTTTATTCTACTGTTAAAAAAAAAGTAATTGCTCTGTCTCCTTAAAGACAGGTACACTCTATCTAAGAAACAGTGCAGTTATCTGGCACGAGAATCCAAAGTGATCCTCTGAATCTGCTTCAGAAATCCGGTCTCTATACTTGTGAAAGTTTTAGCCACAGTACAAAGTAAAATGCTACACTACAGAACTACAAGCTCCAATTAACACATCAACAGGAAACAACTAAGTTACCAATACAATGTTTATGTAAAAATATGCATTTATATATTTTTATTTAGTGGTATTTGTGAACTGTAACCATGGTTAATTATTTATACGGCAAAAGTAAATAAAAATCAGTTTTTAACTGTTATAAACATCTACATATTTTCTTTGACTGCATTAAGCAGAAGTGGATAAGCAGTTTAGAATAGGTAAGTTTGGATCACCTCATAAACAACAACTATGAACAGGAAGAGAAAACATTATTAATTTAAAATCTTATTAGCGAGGATTAATACAGCCTAGAGTCACACAGAGGAGCAAGAGGACCATCAGAACTTTAAGCTTGATTTCCAGCATATCACAGAACCTTACACACTCACTGTGGCTGGCTAATACATCCATGTATTTCTGAAGACCATTTTAAAAATAATGTTTTTATGAAAAAGATATCATAGACTGATTTAAGATCTGGAGATATTAGCTTAAAAAGAGGGTGAAAATGTTCAGTTGTTAATATATTCTTAAAAAGCTAACTCCAAAAGGTGTTTTGATAGGGAGAAATCATCAAACACCTATGTTTCAAGTCACAAACAAATTGTTATCTAAGTTGATAACCTGGATATGGAATGAGCAGTGGGGATAATTACTCAGTGGAAACAGAGGATTTCCTTAAATGAAGAGGATTCTTATGAAAAGTGCACTTTTATCAATCTAGTTACTGAGACCAATATATAGATAGAAGAAATACAATATGGAGTTAAATTAGGTTATTATATTTTCAACAAGGGCCAAAATAAAAACTGTATGAAGTACTGATAACGTTGTTCTTGACAACAAAATTCCCATAGCAGTATTTCTACAGTATACTATTTAGTTTAGTAAGTGCAACCCTCAGACATGGTTTGAATTAAATGCTATTTAATCCTTTAATACAATTGTATTATTGCTAAATCCAACCCAGTGAAACAGGATTTGAGCAGAAGTCTTGAATGTATTAAAATTAAAACTCTTGATAGACTTTGATGGACCAGTGCTTTTATACTCTGCTCTAACAGTAGTAACAGTAAACATTCTTTTCCCATTACGCTTTTTTCTGCTCCCTTTTTATGCTATCCTAATTATTCTTTTTTAAATATTTTGATATATTACATCACAGAGAGACTATACCTGCAGGATGGTATGCAGTGTAGACACAAAGCAAATGCAGAGCTATTTCCATTGAGGAGTCATCTATTAAAAGCCATGGCCATAGCAAATGCAGAACAGGAACAAGATGAGCTTTGAGTGCTGCTATCTATGAAAACATGATGAAGAATTTATAATACTATATAAATATTATATTACCATATAATTACTACAATACTATAGTATATACTATGTACTTCGAAGTATAAACAGAGAAAAACAAGTTTTTTCTTACTATGTCCCATTACTTTGCTTTAAAGGATTGTACAGAAACATCTATGATACCACAAGACAATTCTTTATAGACATTGTTCAGTTTTAAATATTTTAACTTTTATTTCAGTAAATTCCTTTGAAATCATTTTCAGCGATATGCATGCCTACACTTTGCCATATATACCTTAGTATTAAAATATTTTGGTAGCAAATTCTCAAGTATACATTATATATCCATATTTTTGTTTCTGCACAGCTTTATAATACATAGTTACTGATAATTATCTGCTAGCAATTAAATTTATTCCTTTGGAGAAGTATGCCAGTAAGTCAAACTTGTTATTCTAGAACCACTCTAGAAAGTTTTAATTACTGAGAGACATGCAAATAAAGGCAAAGATTTATTCACTCCAGTTGTGATTATTCAAGAGCTTCCCTTTCTACAGCTACTCCAATTAAACTAACTGGAACTCAAAGAGTGTGGAAATAAAAAAGTGCAGTTGTACAGAGCAAATAATAGAAAACCAGTTATCAACGACATCCTTCTCTCCTTCAAGAAACCAACTCTGCAAACCCTTGATGAAAATAAGAACTCTCAACAATAATCTCATTTGATTTTTTTCCTTGGTGTAAAGGAAATGGTCTTGATTCTGGAAGGGAACACTTGCATCAGTATAGCCAAAGCAATGCTATATGGCAACCATTTGGATAACCAATTGGCTTACGTAGGTCTGTAATTTATAGAATCATTGAATCACCAAGGTTGGAAAAGATCTACAAGATCATCCAGTCCAACCATCCACCTGTACCATCAGTAGCTCTCACTAAACCATATCCCTCAGCACATCTAAATGTTCCTTGAACATCACCAGGGTCGGTGACTCCACCACCTCCCTGGGCAGCCCATTCCAGTGCCTGACCACTCTCTCGGAGAAGCAGTATTTCCTAACATCCAGCCTGAATGTCTCCTGGTGCAACTTGAGGCCATTCCCTCTAGTTCTATTAACATGCTGTTCTATATACAAAAAGGGGGCTAGCACATGCCCTTGACAGAAGTACTCCTGTAAGGAATTACTTACCTTGCATTCTTCATTTTGAAAGAGGCAGTTTCTAAGAAGCAGCATAGCACATCTTAACTGCTTTTTAAGGCTATCCTCCTATTTAGATAAAAACATTTGAAGATCAGCACAAAAATACAAAAACAGTGCACGGGAAGAAAGATATTTCAAATGAGAGATGAAAATCTAAGGTATCAACGTACAGGTCGCATATCTTCCACATACTTTCCTTCTGATTTCAGGTCGGATTTCTTTCAGTTAGCTTTAAGCATGTATACTCACACACTTCCTCCTCTCTCTTTTTAAGCCACAATATTTCCAGGGGGACCAAACTGGCCAAATGCAGAGATCTGTAACGTAGAGCTCAATTTCTCTGACAATTAAAGAAGAATGGGATGGAACAATTCCTGGGTTTGAGTTGTACCATCCTAAAGCAGACATCTAAAAAAAAAGTCAGATAAATCACTTCCTAAAAGCACCTATTTTAAAATCCTTGGGTGAAAACAAAGATAAACTATCTCTATTTTGCAGATCTCTGTATTTGGTCAGACCAATTCATCGATATATTCTCTCTGTCTTAGTTCACAATTCTTCATACTGGAAAGTTTCTGACCTTATAAGAATAGTACAAAGATAAATACAGACCTTTGGACAGTGAACTACCATGAAGACTTTCTAGTATAAAAGTGAAAAAAAAAAATCTATCTTCATGGTACCTCTATGACACTAAAAAAATAATGATGGCTTGACCTCTAATAAGGTTGATACACTAAACCACTTCTGAAAGATGACCAAATTCCAGTAAGCTTGTTCAACCCAGGAGACTGTTTCCATATTTCTATATCTATAAGCATAAAGGAAAAAAGATGTAAAGTAGGATTCATGATTATTCTCCAATAAGGTGAAACAACAGTATTTGCTTATAAATCATACCATGTACAGTTGATGACATTTAAAGATGAATTACGAATCTATCTCAAGAAAGTTAATGAAAATCAGATGCAATTAAAAAAGAAACATACCTATCCTCCTTTTAAAAACATTTTATGACTGGTTTGTCTCATTTTTAACTAAGTAAAATGCTAAGAAGATCCTTCAAGAACCTCTTTATGGATTAATTTACTTAATAAACTCAAATAGCAATAAATCCTATAAAATTCCCCAAGCTACAACTAATACTTAATGTGTAAGCTGCTAGCAGGTTAAAAAGCCTATAGATTGTGTTGACAGCACTATTTTAACTTATTTGCTTTAGGCTTTCTTGATTTTTACTAAGATCCTGTTCTGAGAGCTTTTCTAAAGCTTGGCTATTTGTATATGTACGTGTACTTAGCTAGTATCATGACAATTATGGTGACAGAAAAGGAATCTCAGGTCAAATGCCTCAGTTGCTCTGAGACTGAAGTTAGTTCAAAGACGTTTTTCCCAACAGTCAAAATAAGACAAAGAATGACCTCGGCTAACCTTACTTTAAGAGCTGTGTCTCAAAGTGGGCTGACGTGGTTTGTATGGCTTTCCCTCATGCAAAACCAAATTACTTATCTTTATGCACCACCACATACAAATAAGAGCACACTTACATATGCTGCAGCAATTTACAGTCCCAATGGGGGACTGTGCCAAAAAGTTTTCTGAAAATCTCAAAAAATTCTTCATTAAATATAAAAAATCCTTCTGGATAGTCAAGGTCACCTTTCTCAGAGGGTTCTTTCTCTCAGATTTTAAATTCCTTCTACATTTACTGAGAAGTACATGCCCCCAGCTTTCCCCTTCTCAGCCCAACAAATATAAAAGAGGAGCAAACTCCAACCTCAATGGGTATACTCAGCTCAAGACACTTTTCAGCCTCCATCCCTTGAAGAAGGGATAAAGTGTACAGGAGATCTGAAGAGAAATCATTATGATCCTCAAATATTAGGGTCAAATTCCTATAAGAACTCATTGTTACAAAATGCAGTTTCACATCCTCACAAATCAAGCTTAATGTCTGTTTGTATCAATGCCAAAGAGAAAAATAATATCTAGCTTAAACAATGCACACCTATCTTGCAGAAAGATACTTTATGCAATTGCAAGTTAATCTAGGATTGTATGAGATATCAAATTTGACAGCAGAAGTCATTACTTGCATTTTAATAATTCTCTTAGATGAAAATAGTAGAAAGCAGGCAGAAACTTATGAAACTGTTGTATTATAATAAATCTATTTTTAGATGTGGTAAGGAAGAGCTGGGTAATAGATTAGTCTGATGATGGAATGAATGGAAATTAAAAAAGAAAAGCTAAAAAAAACCCTTGTAAATGGAGGGAAGAACATGGGAGTATTGATAGTGAAAGGAGCACATACATAAGGTAAACAAACAGATAAGAAGCTAATGACAAGGTCAGTTGAGTCTGATAAGAGATCAAGGCATCCAATCTAGCTATGTAGGACAGAAAATGGAATGTAATTGGAAAACAAAGAATAGAAGAAGTTACAGTATAAAAAACAAGATTTATATGCACAAGTAAAATGCACAACAAGTTGTGGGATAGGAAGGAGATTGGTGCAGGAAAAGACAAAAAGAAAATGGCTAGGACAGCTTGAAAGAGAGGAAGAAAAACCGAAAAATGAAAAAGATACATTGTTGTGAAAACAAGGTAAGAAAAATGAGCTACACTGCGCAGGGGCATGACTGTTAAGGCTGGAAGTCAAACTCTGAAAAAAAATAAATAATCAAGTTTGCGAAATCCCTATACTTGGGGATTCTTAAGGAAGGCCTACTATAAAGATCCACTACAAGCAGTCATTTATTTTCTTTCATCTGTGGCAGCTAATAACACTATAAACTTCGAGAAAAAAAAAAAAAAAGCTGAGAAGTGCCTTATCAAAGCAGTCTTCCAGGTTTTTGTTTTGTTTTGTTTTTTTACAGTTACCTTTTTTTTCTGTGCTTTCCCAGGCTTTAGAGAATCCAAATTCAGCTGCGCATGAATATGTTTCATCTGTTCTATACAGCTACCTATCAGGTCAACTGGAAGACAAAAATCATTAATATTTAGAAGCTCATTCATAATCAAAGGAATTCAAAATACCTTGTTGTAATATGAATTTTCAAAACAATTCAAAATAGAACAGTAATAATAATTAAAAAAAAAAACTAAGATTAGGTGTTAGAAGCATACAATAATATGGCAACAGGCATATTACTGAAACAGAAGATATGGCTCTGCTCTTACAAAGATGATGATTACTATTACTCTCCTGAAGTTTAATTATTCAGTTCTCCAAATTCTGCAAATTCATAATATCATCTCCTTGATAGCAGGAAGTAACTACTACAGTCCCTGAGATGGATTGCACCTAGCAGAATGATCTCAAGAACCAAGGATATTTTTGAGTTGTCCTGCAACAGATTCCTGTGAGGATAATGTTCAAAGAAAAAGGAACGGATAAGGAGAGTGGAGGGTGATTTTTGATGATTTCTTCTTATCACCTTTTTTTTTTTTTTTCAATAATTCCTCATTTCTGTGAGTCACTGAAATAAGATAGTTGACAAAGATGGAGACAGGCTAGCTTATGAAAATGAATTGGGAGGATGAGGATAGCAAATCATAACTCTTCAGGATATCTTCAACAAAGCTGCAGAGAAGACTAAAGCTTAGAAAGGTCAGGGCACTCATTTATCTTACCCAAGTTTTTCCCCATCACAGAAGATTTGCTACATCTGAAGTAAGACAAAAACAAACAAACAAACAAAACTAAGATTCAGGTGGTTCAGAATGAAAAATGTTAGTTTAATGGCATCCAGAGTTCTCAAAGTTACAACAAGATCGCAGCATCATGGGATAATTCAAGTTGGAAGAGATAGCATCCAGAGGTCATATAGACTAAACTCGTATTCAAAGTAGAATCAGCTGTAAGACTAGACAAGGTCTATCTGATGTCTTTTCTAGCTGGGTCTTGAAAGTCTCTGTGGACAAAGACTGCATAATACATCTAGGCAACCTAATCCTCTATTTGGCTGCCTTCAAAGACAAAAAGTTCCTATGCGGACAGAAATCTCCCTCGTTTCAATTTTTGCCCATTCTCTCTCATCCTCCTTTTCCACACACTGCTGTGAAGAAGTCTTTCTTCACAACCTCATACATACCTGCAAGTTACTATTAGGTCCCCCCCAAAGCCTCCTTTTCTCCAGGTTGAAGGCCATTTGCCTCAGTCTCTCCTTTAAGCTCCAGATCCTGTCCACCCTGTTGGCCTTCCACTGAAATCATGCCAATTTGCTGATAACTTTCTTGTACTGGGACAAATCTGGATACATTATTCCAGATTTGGCCTAGAAAGTGCTAAGGAGAGGGAGATAATCTTTTCCCTCAACCTATTGGCTGTGCTCCTGTTAATATAGTCCAAGATGCTCCTTAGTCTTCTCACATTCAGCCTACTGCTTATCTCAAGGTCCTTTTCTGTTCCTCAGGCTGCACAGTTTTAAGCTGTTATTCCTCTCCAGGTGCAGGACTTTGCATTTGTACATTTAAAAGTAGTTCTTAAGAGCTGAACTTTTGATGTTAGAGCTATAGATAGTTTTCTGGACATTAATTTAAACTCCAGAACTCCTCTTTAAGACTTGTGCTCTATCACAGCTAGGATTTAAAGGCTGCTTTTGCACTCGTAGTGCTTTTACAGGAGTCAGGTCTTAGATGACTTAGTGGGTCTTCAACAGAAGAACCACCTTGATTGAAGCAAAGGCTGAGAAGAGCATTAATACTTAGGGAAGTAGCAGGAAATAGGATTTGAAGATTGGAGTTTTCTGCCACTACTAGGACCAGACACTAAGCGGATATACCTAAGCTATACATTTCAGCACAATCTAGGTTTAAAGGACCAACAAACCAGCAGAAATTGAAGTAATCAGAAAGCACTCAGGAGAAAAAAAGGTACTTGTGATGATCAGTGAATATTAAATGCACAATACATGACAAACACAAATTAACTGGTAGATTCAAAAACCTCTGATTAGAGGTTTCTAATTCTGTTTTACTACTGTACAGACCCTAGGAATGGAAGACGTATTTTCTTGTCTGGGCGCAGACAGAACCGAAAATACAGAGCATACTTTCACTAACAAACCTCTATTGGCATGAAACAAGAAATGGATGAATTCTCAAATACACTGTCAGAGCGAAGAGATCTCTGGTTTTGAATGGATGAATATGAGTAGTAAAAGTTCACCTGTCCTAACATATACGATATTTAACCACTTATTTTTCAACTGGATACTGGATTTATTATTAATACATTTTAGCAAAAACATCTTAGCAAAAAAAACAGTCTCTGAAAACTAGGTATTTTGTTTTGACAAAGGATATTACAATTAGTAAAATGTGAAAAACACCTGCAAACAGTTGGTTTGTAAAGCATTGATCATACATTTAAAAATGCTCACCTTCCAATGCATATTTCTGGGCATTTTTACTGACAGCTAATAGAGAGAGTAATGCATTTGCAGCAACTTCTTTCAGCACATCCTTTGAAGATTTCCTTTCACAAACCTTCAAATAAAGCAATTTCATTATCACACTGAAAAAGTAATCATATTGAAAGTATTACTCATATTGTAAATATGCTGCCATAGTCTATATTCTCATTCTGATAGCTCATCACTATATTCCTGCCTAGAATTCTTCCTCTCTACATTCATGTTTATAGTTTATAGTTTATTCACACTGAAGTATTTCATCATTTTCTCTAACAGAAAGGAACAGAAAGCAAAAAAGAAAAAAAAAAACCCAACACCTATTTTCTCCTAAAGCCTACTCCTCTTTCTTTTTTCTTAACATGCTACCTTCCTAAAGCCTAGGTTAATAATCTCAGCCTTCCACAGACCATTCCTAATACTCAGGCATGCTATCACTGCCAACTTACTGACATACTTCCAGTGCAATGTCACTTTCCTCCAACAGAATGAAGAAGCACTACGTACCAGTGAATTTCTTAATAAAAATATCGACACAGATAAATTTTACATACTCTTCCAGTGAGAGTAAAATGGCAGTTTGTCTTATTTTTGTGTTCCTGATTTTTGTTTTTGAGAGCATGCAGAATTTCTAATAAGAAAACTACAAGCTTTGTACTTCCAAAAGAATATTTGAAGTCATATAACGAGATAGAGAGACTGAGAGCTGTTTGTGATTTATGTATTATCTGCTAGAGAATTTTTTCTGTCTAGCAATTTTCTCCCCAGATAAGTTTCCAAAGTAACTGAAAATGGTATTTAGTGTAAACAGAAGAATACAAGAAAGTTGGAATCGCCACTGCTTTATGGTGAGAGAAAAACTTATTTTTAAAGTTAGTCTAAAACACAGCATCCAAATAAAAGCTTAGTACTTCCAACAAAAATCAGAAAAATACTTAGCCATATGACTACCTAAATTTGACACCGTTATGAATATCACATACATCATCTTTTGTTGGATTCAATCCTTGAATTTTTATTGAGTATAAGTATAATAATAAGTATAACATACTTATTATTAAGTATGTTAGACAATTGAATAATTGTCTAACATACTTTTAATTTTTTAATACGCAATAAAGTATCAATATTTGTTCTAGGGCTATCATTTATCGAAGAGTTCAATGGAATGAGAACTAAAAGTCAAGAGATGAAGACCAGTAAGCTAATAACTTGAAAAAGAAAGCTCATTGATACAGACAACTACCAGCAGATTAAAGCACAAAAGCAGAGACATGGGACGTTTATGATCTAGCCATTCAAAATCTTTTAGCTGGCTAAATTTCTACTTGTTTCCATGTACATATATATATATATATGTATAAATCTATAAAAATAAATATACACGAACTATAAATAAATAAAATGTACATAGATATATATAATTGATATTTTAATAATTTAAACCAAAATGAAACAAAATAAGAAAATCCACCATATTTCCTTGTCGGTCTCCTTAGTATTTTCCTTTAAAATATTTTGTGGACAATTAGAACTGATTAAATAAGCAAGGTTAGTTGTACTACATCTGTACTATTTATTTATAAGTTTCCATTTCATTTACCTCACAATTTTGCCTAAATTTTAACAAATTTTAAAAGCTAGCAAATGGTCATTCTTGAAGCATGTTAATAAGTAGAATTTTAATGCCTTCAACCATGATTGTAATTTATTGGTAATATTGTTATCGAAATGAGAATGGTCATTTTCAATACTTTTTATGAATAATGACAAATAAGTTTAAGATTTCCCATAAATCCTCAGCAGATCTAGCTATGTTAGTCTACACTGACTCTACATTATTTGAAGGGGAGATCACATAATTTATAAACATTTTAAATTTTGTATCAAGAAAAAAATAAGGTCCTAAACTTGAGATTTTATGTACCAATTATGGTTTCTTTAAAGCATTTATTTCTGATTTTGAAAATGCACAAACAAGAGCTAAAGTTTATATACACAAAAGCACCAACACTTTCCAAAGACAGTAGGGTGTTTATTAAAGTGGTTGTAAGGAATAACGCATATCAATTTAGCACCTAGTTCTCTAATATTCACACTTGCAGACGAAAGAAAGCACTTGCCGTTACATATCATCAATTTTGTAGGCTTCATATAGTTAGGATGTTAAATGGAGATGAGTGATAGTTTAAAAATTCTTATTCATTCTCCTTTGTGTTAGTTATTGGCTTAAGTGCTTCTCTTAGAGAAAGACCATATTTACATTTTCTGACATTTTAATGGCTTATTTTACATTATATGGCCTCCTCTTTCAACTGCATCACAATGAGCACCATGGGAAAATAAATAAATGAATAAATGTACCTAAATCTATGCACTTCGCTCTTCAGAAAATTGAAGCTGC
The DNA here is from genome assembly GCA_016647715.1 of Pavo muticus. Classification (NCBI taxonomy): domain Eukaryota; kingdom Metazoa; phylum Chordata; class Aves; order Galliformes; family Phasianidae; genus Pavo; species Pavo muticus. Next base: position 562,695 of record JACDJE010000452.1, read on the forward strand.
TTCTTTACCAATTCTGCTTTTTTTTTTTTTGGATTACAGCAGATTAATCATTTACATGTAGTATAAAGCTTCAGGAAGCACAGGTTATCTTTTGAGCTCTTCTTTGAGGTAATTTGACAAGAATTCAGTAACCACAGGAAGAGAGATGAAACAATACTAACACACCATTATTTTGTTCCTATCGTTCAACATGCACTGATACATACTCAAAACGTATTATTATTTTACATATCAAAATAGGACTAAATGTGACTCTAAAAAATTACTATAAAACACTGACTGCAGAACAATAGAAATTGTAAACTGTATTATATGCAACTGAAACTTGCATCTTGTAGACAAACTCTACAAAACAAACAAACAAAACCAAAGAAGCAAACAAAACCCCACAACAATAAAAAAAGAAAGCATTAGTAAATTGAAGTGTTTAGTTTTCAGCCAACTTTTTTAGTATGTTTACTCATGGACCAATATTATTGTTACAATGAAAAACTGCACATAATATAAAAAAGGACAGTGAGTATGTAGACAGAAAAACTGTTATGTAGGGAAAGGTAAATTAGACAAATTTCTTGCATAACTTTTTTTATGGCTAAGAAATGGATGATATTTTAACAATGTAAATAAATGAAGGAGGTAAAGATTATTTCAGATAGAGCAAGAAAGTATAAATAAAAACAATGAGATTACTGTAGGAAAGACAGAACATTCAGAATGAGTGTCAAGAAAAACATCTTGCCACCAATATATAAGCTTGCTGGGAGATTCAGTGAAAATATGCTACCTGGACAATTTAAAAATAGTTTGGAAAATACACTAATATGAAGTGTATTAAAGGGCAATAACACTGCACAATTAACTGAAGGAGTCAATGTTCTGTTTTGATTTACAAAAAAATGCTTACTAAGAACAATGATTCTGTCATTTACAATGAGGATAATTACAACCTGAGCCATAAAATCTCATAACATGTTTGAAAAATGAAGAAAAAAGACCATATCAGTATTCGGCCAAAGATATTCTGTCACCTTTCCTACAAAAGATTTTATCCCATGCTTTTGCAGCACAACACTAACGTCCATGCAAAGAACTTCCCAGGAGCTGCTGCTTCACATTTTTTTCCAACTTATTTAATGAATTTCAAAAATGAATGTAATAGATGTCTCAGACGAAAGGTGCCTTGGTTCATAATTAGAAACATTTTTTTTTTAGGCAACAACATTCTTTTTTTAAACAAAATACAAAAAAGCAGAAATATATTCTGCAAGAACACAATGAAATTTTAAATACCTGAATAATTAATTCAGTAAGTTGAGTCACTGATGCCTGACATTCTTCAGAGTGATCTAAAAGAAAGCTAACAGTTGGATCCTGACATATGCTCTGTTTATCTTGCACTTGTCTTCTTCCTTCTTCATTCAAAAGGACAGAAAGGAACTGTAAACTGGCTGTATATAAAGCTGGATGAGTGGTTGACAGATGAATACAATCACAAATTGTATCTGAAAGGTGAAATCATAAGCTTGAGTGACACTCGTACCTTGGTGTCTCTAAATATATTAGAGAACCATGGTGATAAATACAAGTAATTAACAAAGGAACAATTAAAAAAAAAAAAAAAAAAAGAACGAGCACACTCGCCTCCCCCCTGACAAACCACCTGCATAATAATCTTGAATTGCTGTAACCCTTATCCCACTCTAGAACTTTCACTTTCCCTTTGAGTAAAATAAAACAACAATATCTTTAAAGGGAAAAAAATGGATCATTTCAATCTCGATCTGAAAGTGCCATGTTTAAGATTTAGAGTTAGAACTATTGTCCAACATATGAAATCAAGAGAAAAATTCAGTCAAGCTCTCCAGATACATTTATGTTTGTAATTTTGTATAAGACATTGGAAATGACTTAAAAGGTAGGATGGTATGCCTACTTCTTCTGTTTATTTATTTATTTTTATTTGTTTCCAGGTTAAAACCCATTCAGAAAGAGTTATTACCAATTACTGCTGTACAATGACTTGCAAGAGCTGCCGCCACAAATGGAAAAGCTATTTGGCTACTGTTCCACAATAATGTAGTAAGAAGGTTGAAGAAATCTACCCAGGTTTCATGAAGTACTGATATTAACTCTGTATCTGCAAAGAGAATATAGAAAAATCTATGAATATAGAAAAATCTATTTACGCATACACACAAATCTGCATAGCTATGCCTGGAAACAACTGCTACAAAATGAAGCTGCTACTCAAACAAAGAGCTGCCTCTGTCTGACTATACTGGAAACAAAGTTCTTCATTACCTAGTCCATCTTTAGAGCGAATGGAGAGAATTGTGAAGGCATTTCTTAAGAGAGGTTTCAACAGTTCATCCTGAATTACAAGCTTAGAGTCCACCAGTAAACATGACTTCAGAAGCCTGGACACAGATGATAAGTATTGAAGTAGCAATAATACCTGTTAAATATTTTCAAAAGATAAGAAATAAAGTCATATATTTGCATTTTCCACATTTTTAAAAACATACTAACTTAATTGATTCATAACTTTTTGAATGAATATATATCACTTACACTTCTTCCTAATGTTCCGAGTATCTGCCTTCAAACTTACTTTAATAAGTTAAATTTGAGACAAAGGTAGTTCCACTGGCAATAACTCTTACACACCATAGCCAGTTGAGAACTATTCAAGTGATCACAGGACTAGAACCAAAGTAAAGCTGCCAGATTTGTCATGGAAAATAACTGTCACTAACTGCATCTGGCTTGTACTTCAGTACTGTACAAAGAAAATCTATTACATGTTTACTGTAATTACAATGTGTTTAAAAAAAAACAAAATTAGTATTCGGTTGTTTGATGGTTCTAAATATAGTTCTAATACAGAAAATAATTTTTCAGTGTTACGCATAGTGTAGTATTTTCACTTAAACTTTTTCAAAAGCACAAAGATTCATGCAAATGTAACCTGTGGCAGTATGTCTGGCATACATTAATAAACATAGATAGAAAAAATAAATATTTTCATAATTAAAAAAAAATAACAAGTACTTCTCTAACCTGAGCTTTCACATGTTCTGTATGACATGGATTACCCAGTGGAGCTTTCAGTTCCAAAATATCTCTCTCAACCAGATTAGCACTTACAAGACTAAAACAAAATAAAGTTGGTTAGAAATATACTAAAATAATTAAACATTCTACTAAATTACCAGTCTATATCTGAATATTAAAAATAGCACATCATAATTTACTCTCTTAATTATTTTTTTAAACAAATCTAGTGTAATAGCAACTATAGTAGCATTCAGTTGTTTCATAATAGCTAGACTAATGTGAATTCCAATGGTCATTATTACATTGGTTAAAATTCTTTATATTTGCTTATTTTCTTTCCTACGTAAGAATAAACAGCTCTATAATACTGTAAACTGTATTCAAATAAGATTTTTTATCATTAATTGCAGTATGAAGAGCAACTGCAAAAGCTCTTCAAAGCCTTAAAAAAAAAAACCCACAATTTTCATGCTCCACTTCATGATTTTTTAAACACTGTTTACAGATGAAAGAATTTGTTCTGATGTAAGTGGAAACATGCAATATAATCTGAAGACTATTTTGAAGATGTTCCTTCTTTAAAAACAAACAAACAAACCCAAATCAAACAAACAAGAAAACCTACTACAGTCTCTGATTTAATACTTCCCAAAGCTGGCACACATTACTCACTCTCTTTTATTGCAACAGGCCTTGGCTCACCCTCAAAAGATAGCTAGCAATTAAAACTAGAAAATTATAAAACGAATCGAACTGATCCGCAGTTCTGAAGAGCTGAATATCACATACTGAAGTGTTCAATAAGATAAAAAAAACCTCCTCTCCCTCTCAACAACTAAATTACCACTGAGACCATACACAGTATACACAACAGTTCTGTAGAAGGTAGACACCAGAAATGGTATCACTACTTAGTTCTATAGAAAATAATATATCTATATATTCAAAAATGCCAAAAGGCATTTGTAAACACTCCAGAAGAAAGAAGAGATCAATATTTTTAACAGTTTTACTAAGAAATACTGGTAGATCCCCTTTCAAACTTTTCACCTCTGTTACTACAACTTCTCTGTAACTCATCAGCTATTGATCTCATACCTGCTGAGAGCTGTTAGCAAATCTTGTTGAAGGGCAATTCCAGTATCTTTTGGTGTAACAATCAGCAGATTGTGCAGAAGGCTGCAAACAGCTGACAAAAGTGCAGGTGTGACTACAGCACACTGTTTAGACATTGCAGCAGACATAGGAGAATCATGTTGACTTGGAGATGCTGTTGTCGCAGTATCACTTTGACCTAGCATATGTTTAATTAAAAAAAAAAAAAGAATAAAAATGAAAAACATACAAAATGTACAAAAGATGAATTAAAGCAGTCCCACAAAACAACGTGATTTCTACTTTACATAAAATGTCTGAATATACTTAAAATATATATACTTAAAGTGGTATATTTTGGAGTGAGGGAGAAAAAAAAGAAAGAAAAGAAAGAAAAAACAAATCAAATATAGAAAACTGTTATTTAAAATAGGTCTGAAATAAAATGTTCTTTCTACAGGCACCAATAATCATTAAATATAAATGGTAAATTTATAATGATATAAATTTTGCTTTCAATTCTTAAAAATTAAATTCCTAAACAAAAAACATTTATATCTTTATATATAGATATACAGATATGAATGTAGATCTGCATATCATCTATATAAGCTTATATAGATTATACACATTTTATCATTCTACATATAAATTGAATTATATTTATAAACATACAACGCTTTTTGTGTATGTGCATGGGCATGTGTGTATGTATACAACTGCTTCACCAATAGGGAATGTTATGAAAGGGCGATTGGATGACAGGAACGAGTTACACTTCAAGCAGTATCAACCATTTCTACTTCTGTCAAATCCATCTCCTTTTACAGGGAGTCTTTCACACTTGTTTTCTGAAATAACCATTAGAAGCACCAATGGTGAGTGTTCCAGTAACACACATGCTTTATACTCAAGTACAAATACTGGAATATTAGCAGACCAAGCAGTAATTACTATGCATACAAACTCAAAGTTTGACTTACCTTGTGCCATAAGCCGATCAATTGCAGTTTCAGGAATGAAACTAGTTGAATTTGTTGGGACTGTTGCTTGAAGCTCAGTAACACTCCTTGGTGCTGGTGATGCAGACAGAATCTAGAAAGTCATAAAAAGGATATTAGTTGATTCCAGCTTTGATAGAGGAGAATTCTATTTACATTTGGCTTAAATGAANTCCTCATTTCTGTGAGTCACTGAAATAAGATAGTTGACAAAGATGGAGACAGGCTAGCTTATGAAAATGAATTGGGAGGATGAGGATAGCAAATCATAACTCTTCAGGATATCTTCAACAAAGCTGCAGAGAAGACTAAAGCTTAGAAAGGTCAGGGCACTCATTTATCTTACCCAAGTTTTTCCCCATCACAGAAGATTTGCTACATCTGAAGTAAGACAAAAACAAACAAACAAACAAAACTAAGATTCAGGTGGTTCAGAATGAAAAATGTTAGTTTAATGGCATCCAGAGTTCTCAAAGTTACAACAAGATCGCAGCATCATGGGATAATTCAAGTTGGAAGAGATAGCATCCAGAGGTCATATAGACTAAACTCGTATTCAAAGTAGAATCAGCTGTAAGACTAGACAAGGTCTATCTGATGTCTTTTCTAGCTGGGTCTTAAAAGTCTCTGTGGACAAAGACTGCATAATACATCTAGGCAACCTAATCCTCTATTTGGCTGCCTTCAAAGACAAAAAGTTCCTATGCGGACAGAAATCTCCCTCGTTTCAATTTTTGCCCATTCTCTCTCATCCTCCTTTTCCACACACTGCTGTGAAGAAGTCTTTCTTCACAACCTCATACATACCTGCAAGTTACTATTAGGTCCCCCCCAAAGCCTCCTTTTCTCCAGGTTGAAGGCCATTTGCCTCAGTCTCTCCTTTAAGCTCCAGATCCTGTCCACCCTGTTGGCCTTCCACTGAAATCAAGCCAATTTGCTGATAACTTTCTTGTACTGGGACAAATCTGGATACATTATTCCAGATTTGGCCTAGAAAGTGCTAAGGAGAGGGAGATAATCTTTTCCCTCAACCTATTGGCTGTGCTCCTGTTAATATAGTCCAAGATGCTCCTTAGTCTTCTCACATTCAGCCTACTGCTTATCTCAAGGTCCTTTTCTGTTCCTCAGGCTGCACAGTTTTAAGCTGTTATTCCTCTCCAGGTGCAGGACTTTGCATTTGTACATTTAAAAGTAGTTCTTAAGAGCTGAACTTTTGATGTTAGAGCTATAGATAGTTTTCTGGACATTAATTTAAACTCCAGAACTCCTCTTTAAGACTTGTGCTCTATCACAGCTAGGATTTAAAGGCTGCTTTTGCACTCGTAGTGCTTTTACAGGAGTCAGGTCTTAGATGACTTAGTGGGTCTTCAACAGAAGAACCACCTTGATTGAAGCAAAGGCTGAGAAGAGCATTAATACTTAGGGAAGTAGCAGGAAATAGGATTTGAAGATTGGAGTTTTCTGCCACTACTAGGACCAGACACTAAGCGGATATACCTAAGCTATACATTTCAGCACAATCTAGGTTTAAAGGACCAACAAACCAGCAGAAATTGAAGTAATCAGAAAGCACTCAGGAGAAAAAAAGGTACTTGTGATGATCAGTGAATATTAAATGCACAATACATGACAAACACAAATTAACTGGTAGATTCAAAAACCTCTGATTAGAGGTTTCTAATTCTGTTTTACTACTGTACAGACCCTAGGAATGGAAGACGTATTTTCTTGTCTGGGCGCAGACAGAACCGAAAATACAGAGCATACTTTCACTAACAAACCTCTATTGGCATGAAACAAGAAATGGATGAATTCTCAAATACACTGTCAGAGCGAAGAGATCTCTGGTTTTGAATGGATGAATATGAGTAGTAAAAGTTCACCTGTCCTAACATATACGATATTTAACCACTTATTTTTCAACTGGATACTGGATTTATTATTAATACATTTTAGCAAAAACATCTTAGCAAAAAAAACAGTCTCTGAAAACTAGGTATTTTGTTTTGACAAAGGATATTACAATTAGTAAAATGTGAAAAACACCTGCAAACAGTTGGTTTGTAAAGCATTGATCATACATTTAAAAATGCTCACCTTCCAATGCATATTTCTGGGCATTTTTACTGACAGCTAATAGAGAGAGTAATGCATTTGCAGCAACTTCTTTCAGCACATCCTTTGAAGATTTCCTTTCACAAACCTTCAAATAAAGCAATTTCATTATCACACTGAAAAAGTAATCATATTGAAAGTATTACTCATATTGTAAATATGCTGCCATAGTCTATATTCTCATTCTGATAGCTCATCACTATATTCCTGCCTAGAATTCTTCCTCTCTACATTCAAGTTTATAGTTTATAGTTTATTCACACTGAAGTATTTCATCATTTTCTCTAACAGAAAGGAACAGAAAGCAAAAAAGAAAAAAAAAAACCCAACACCTATTTTCTCCTAAAGCCTACTCCTCTTTCTTTTTTCTTAACATGCTACCTTCCTAAAGCCTAGGTTAATAATCTCAGCCTTCCACAGACCATTCCTAATACTCAGGCATGCTATCACTGCCAACTTACTGACATACTTCCAGTGCAATGTCACTTTCCTCCAACAGAATGAAGAAGCACTACGTACCAGTGAATTTCTTAATAAAAATATCGACACAGATAAATTTTACATACTCTTCCAGTGAGAGTAAAATGGCAGTTTGTCTTATTTTTGTGTTCCTGATTTTTGTTTTTGAGAGCATGCAGAATTTCTAATAAGAAAACTACAAGCTTTGTACTTCCAAAAGAATATTTGAAGTCATATAACGAGATAGAGAGACTGAGAGCTGTTTGTGATTTATGTATTATCTGCTAGAGAATTTTTTCTGTCTAGCAATTTTCTCCCCAGATAAGTTTCCAAAGTAACTGAAAATGGTATTTAGTGTAAACAGAAGAATACAAGAAAGTTGGAATCGCCACTGCTTTATGGTGAGAGAAAAACTTATTTTTAAAGTTAGTCTAAAACACAGCATCCAAATAAAAGCTTAGTACTTCCAACAAAAATCAGAAAAATACTTAGCCATATGACTACCTAAATTTGACACCGTTATGAATATCACATACATCATCTTTTGTTGGATTCAATCCTTGAATTTTTATTGAGTATAAGTATAATAATAAGTATAACATACTTATTATTAAGTATGTTAGACAATTGAATAATTGTCTAACATACTTTTAATTTTTTAATACGCAATAAAGTATCAATATTTGTTCTAGGGCTATCATTTATCGAAGAGTTCAATGGAATGAGAACTAAAAGTCAAGAGATGAAGACCAGTAAGCTAATAACTTGAAAAAGAAAGCTCATTGATACAGACAACTACCAGCAGATTAAAGCACAAAAGCAGAGACATGGGACGTTTATGATCTAGCCATTCAAAATCTTTTAGCTGGCTAAATTTCTACTTGTTTCCATGTACATATATATATATATATGTATAAATCTATAAAAATAAATATACACGAACTATAAATAAATAAAATGTACATAGATATATATAATTGATATTTTAATAATTTAAACCAAAATGAAACAAAATAAGAAAATCCACCATATTTCCTTGTCGGTCTCCTTAGTATTTTCCTTTAAAATATTTTGTGGACAATTAGAACTGATTAAATAAGCAAGGTTAGTTGTACTACATCTGTACTATTTATTTATAAGTTTCCATTTCATTTACCTCACAATTTTGCCTAAATTTTAACAAATTTTAAAAGCTAGCAAATGGTCATTCTTGAAGCATGTTAATAAGTAGAATTTTAATGCCTTCAACCATGATTGTAATTTATTGGTAATATTGTTATCGAAATGAGAATGGTCATTTTCAATACTTTTTATGAATAATGACAAATAAGTTTAAGATTTCCCATAAATCCTCAGCAGAACTAGCTATGTTAGTCTACACTGACTCTACATTATTTGAAGGGGAGATCACATAATTTATAAACATTTTAAATTTTGTATCAAGAAAAAAATAAGGTCCTAAACTTGAGATTTTATGTACCAATTATGGTTTCTTTAAAGCATTTATTTCTGATTTTGAAAATGCACAAACAAGAGCTAAAGTTTATATACACAAAAGCACCAACACTTTCCAAAGACAGTAGGGTGTTTATTAAAGTGGTTGTAAGGAATAACGCATATCAATTTAGCACCTAGTTCTCTAATATTCACACTTGCAGACAAAAGAAAGCACTTGCCGTTACATATCATCAATTTTGTAGGCTTCATATAGTTAGGATGTTAAATGGAGATGAGTGATAGTTTAAAAATTCTTATTCATTCTCCTTTGTGTTAGTTATTGGCTTAAGTGCTTCTCTTAGAGAAAGACCATATTTACAATTTCTGACATTTTAATGGCTTATTTTACATTATATGGCCTCCTCTTTCAACTGCATCACAATGAGCACCATGGGAAAATAAATAAATGAATAAATGTACCTAAATCTATGCACTTCGCTCTTCAGAAAATTGAAGCTGCTTCTTTACCAATTCTGCTTTTTTTTT
>JACDJE010000512.1:2591-55137 GCA_016647715.1 Pavo muticus
AGGCATTCAAGGCCAGGCTGGATGTGGCTCTGGGCAGCCCGGTCTAGTGGTTGGCGACCCTGCACATAGCAGGGGGGTTGAAACTAGATGATCATTGTGGTCCTTTTCAACCCAGCCATTCTATGATTCTATGATGCTTTTGGAGCAAACCTTCGTGTGTGAATATATATTTACATTCCTCCAAAAATCAGAAGATTGCTCACATGTAATATTTAATGCCTTTTTTTTTTAAATTTTGGTTCATGATCCTATATCAACAAATAAAACTTCTCTACAAAGCAGAAAATTATTTCTCCCTATGTTCTACATGGAAATATTAAGGAAAAAAAAAAAAAAAAGAGCTACAGAATTTGCATAAAGGACCTCACTACCTGGATGGTTCATGTTTGGAATGATCTATATTCTCTGAAGATCTTTAGTCCTGGGGTCCTTTCAAAAGGCTGACCTGAATTACTAACTGCAACATGGAGAGAAGTGAGAAATTGTGGGTATTTTGAAATTAATAGCAAAACTTCCAGGGTTTCAAGGGAGCTAGGTTTTCATCACAGATATGTCTAACGTAATAAAATCTAGATCATCAAATCCCTAGTTTTGGTCTTTAAGCTCTGGACTTCCTTTTTACATTTACCACTGTATATTTCATAACTGTAATGAGAATATTTTTCCCCTCTTGATGTAACATCTCAGGGATCAGCAAATCTAGGTGGTCTTTCCACCTTTAAAAGAACTGAAAAATTTTAATGGAAATTGGAGCATAGATGAATGAGCTAACAGCAGGGTTCAATTTTAATGACAGCAACAAGGAATTCTGTAATTAAGCACATTAAGGCAGAACAACCTCTTTGAATTTCAGAACATCTCTAGTTCGTGCTCTAACATCTGTTTTTCTTAGACTGCTTTAATCTGCATCCTCCCTTCAGGCATCTTACATTAAGGGCTTGACAGTAGCTGGCATCCTTTTAATTGACAAGGGAGACCACTGTTGAAAGAGACTGGGAAGAGCATTCTCTTTTCCTCAAGGTCTAAATGCTCTGCTTTTGCAGATCTCCTGCAGGACTTGCTAGCTACAGACTCAACCTGAAAAGGCAGTTTTTGCAGAATCCAATGAAGAGCTCAAATGAACTTCTTCACATTTGTTCCGCTCTCTTTTACTTTGGATTTTTGTCAGGTATCCCAAGAGAGGAAGTTTTGTGTTTTATTCTCCACATATGTGTTATTTTAGCAGAAAGTGGGATAATCTCCATTTTAAAAAAATACTGATGCATGTGCTTACATCTCATTAAAATCAGATACAAATAAGGCTATCTAAAATTCTTATATATTTGGTTATGAGACTGAAACAACCTTTTTTTTTTTTNTTCAAAGGCATTAGAAAGAAAAGAGCATTGTACAGTATTTTTGTTAATTAGTCATACCTGCATTATTTAATAATTCCTATTTATGGCACCACGCTGACACCTAGTGGTTCTCGCTGGGCTACAGTGGTTCCCTTGGGTGGGTGGCCAAGTGGTGCTTATGTTCCCAAGAAGCCAGCAGCTATAAATTTTTGAGAAATCTGCCTCAAAAACTTCATGGGAGAATCTTGAGATGGATATGAGGTCCATCTGTAGTCACCAGATGGTGACATTTTCTTAGCAAACACGAAGATGCATTTTTCTCATTGAATAAAATTCACTTGGAATTGGAAGAAAGCGTAAGAATGCTCACCTGACAGAAAGGAAGACTGTGTATGGCAAAATGGTCTCTTTCAGATGTGCATATATTCATACAGTCAGAGCACACAGTATTTGTTTATCACACTGCAACAAAATGAAGTATCTCTCCAAGGTTCAGCATTACATCTAATGAAAATAAGGGAAAAAAGCACAGACCAAATCCACTGATATCCCATTTAATTTGAGGTAACTGTCACGTAGTTCACTGTGGTTGATGTGAACAAATTGTGACTCTTCAGTCTTGCAAGTCTCTGCAGAACTTTATACACTGGAATGTATCCAGAGGTTTAAATCTGGAGGCTTTAGAGACAGGTGTATTACAGCTGCATTACAAGTTTAATAATATCAGCCTTTAATCAGTTTCAAGTACTGAAAAAGATCCTGAAATCTGTTCTTTCCATTAAATATTTTCAAGAGAATCAATTAATTTACAAGGCATTTTCTGACATGACTTACTGGACGATGAACGTTTGGTGACATCGATGAGTATGAATTATGGATGGACCTACTGAATACAAAGGTTTTTTTGCCTTTGAGTTAAAGAGAGTCAGCTCAACCTTCAATCTAGTTACCTAACAAATGCAATGATGATATCTGAAATACTTACATGCAAAACACAGTGGGTCTTATTCTATTCTTGTTATTACATATTCACTGAATTCCATGAAAAAGCTTTATTACATATTCTGGAACAGGTGAGATCAGAATCAAGTCTATTGTTTTACTTGATAAAAGTAATCAAAGGGTAGATGACCTAATTGGAAAATTAGGTTTGAAGAAAGTTATTTAAATATCATTGTTGTTTTGCAGGTCTACATCTTTAGGCGATGAATTCTAAAATTTAAAGTAGCATTCCCTTCTGCAGTCCCTATATGCTACTTAGAATACTATATAAGATCATCATGCAGCTCTTATTCAGGCAGGACAGTTTTTAAGTGGATCTCTCTTGACAGTGATATGTAGGTTTTGAAATCTTCAGTGCTGTTAGGCATGCTAAGGAGGGAATGGGACTTGTATGTGCATAAAGTCTGGGTGGATATATGTTATGCTCTTGCAAAAATTTCTGAACACATTCAGTAATTTCAGCCAATTATAGGAGGACTGAGTTGCCCAAAATGTTAATTTTAAACATTTTTTTCTGAAAATTAGTATTTTTTAGTGCCCCCTCCTGCTCGCCTTAGAGGGAGATGTTTGAACTGTCCTTCCCTGCTGGAGCCTGTCAGGCAAATGATGGGAGGCAGGCTCCAAAAGGCCACTACGCAGCAAAATGGAGGTAAGTTGGTGAGTAGGGGGAGGCAGAGGCAATGTAAAGAACATGAGAAATTTTAGGAGTAAAAGTTAACCAGATTAGAGGTGGTTGCAGAAGTTCAAAAATCCTGAGGAAAATATCTGTAAGACTTTTAGTTTGTGCCTTCAGTTTTACCAGTCCTGTCTGTTTCCAGATAAGCTTTCTGTCTGTTTGTAACTTTGGATGCAGAATGTTTGCACCATTGGAAAAAAAAAAAAAAAAAAAAGAGTAAAAAGTTTTGATTGTAACACCAGAAAATTCACTGCTACAAATTCAACTGTTGGAATTGCTGGTGAATGGAACAGTCAATTTTTAATAGTCAATTTTTAATAGATTATAGGAAAAGAAAGCAACTACCTCATAGGAGCATAGATGGGAAACTTCGGGAAAGTACTTTGTCCCACTGTAGTTGTATAATGACCCTAGATTTTAATGGCTTGTGATCATGCTCTTGCAGAGAAGAGATATATAGGCTGAAATTTTTAGTATACCATATTAAGCTCAGTGCTCAAATAATTCTTGCAAAATGATAGGCATTTTACATTTATTTACTGAGAAACAGATCTCTGTAACAAACAGGCTCTTAGGGTTGATAAAATGTACTACAAACTTGCTGGTTTAAAATGATGAAAATACAATACTTACAGAGGTATTTTCAAAATATAAAATCCCCCATAAGGTTTGATGGTGATTTGTTTTTCTTTATTTTTTTCTTCTGAAAGGAAAATATACTTGTAGGATAAAAATCACTTCAACAGTAAAGGTGCTGAGAAATTATCTCTAACTGTTGGAAGGGTATAAAATGTGCTTTTGAGCTCACAGAGGCTACATCTCATGAAAAATAAAAATAGGGTACAAAGTGAAAGATCTTGATGTAAAGTAAGAATCCTTCCTAGACTCTACATTTTGCTTGGTACAGATTCATAGAAATTGTAGCAGGAAAAAAATAAAAGGAGGAAAATACTTCTCTCTTGGTTTGTCAATGCTGAAATTGTTTGCACCTATTTTTTTAGCATTTTGAATAATGTCAATAGCATCTATGTGAATGAACTTACAGTTTTGTAGAATAAGGTTTTATAACTAAAGATTAAATGGTTGATGATTAGACTTGATGATCTTGAAGGCCTTTTTCAACCTAAATGGTTCTATGACCTTCTATTTGAATAGCACCTCTTTTTACAAACGCTACTTTTCACTTTCTTTCAAGGTAAATTTAGCACTGCTAATGAAAAGTTACAGCTGTCATTTAACCAGAGAAGGGACAATTAAAAGTAGCTGTGTTTTTCTTTTGATGATTTCTCTTTTGTTATTGGTCTTTATTAGATGTGCATGAGGTGACTCACCTTCTACTGCTTTCTTTTCACTAACCTTTGCAAAATCTCCTGAAAGACCAAAGAAGTAAATGCATTGCTTTGTTCATGCACAATTCCAACCAAACGCTCACTGAGATCAGTTGAAATACTCAGCATTGTACCTATCAGGACAGACTCACTCACAGATATTTCTGAGATCTGCAGAACACATCACGCCTCTGTGCTGTTTCATTGTTCGTATCAAGGTCAAGGTTCTGATATACTGTCCTGGGATATTTTGCTTCTGAAAGCATTTTCCACTTACATGCAAAATAGCAGTCCTGAAAACCTTTACAACTCTCCAAACACTGTATTGTTTTTCTTGTTCCTTAGCTGATGCCTTTTTGTAGATGGAGCATAAGATATCAGCATCAATTAATGCTCGTTTTGGTGCAGTATGGGGGAAAGCTGGCATCATTTGTTTGGATGAAGAGTTGCTAGATCTGCAGGCCATTCTTCTGCAGATACGGTACAGCCCAGACTCTGTTTGGATTTTGAACAAGAATGCAAAGGGTCAGCTACTGTGGTTCTGGTTTGTTTTGTGTTTTTCTGTGTTTTATTGTTACTGCTGTTTTTTTATTTTTGTTTTTTACTTCTGTTTTGCATATCAGCTTTCTGTTTCATATATTTTTTGCCAATGACTTGGAGCTTTGGTGAACATACTGGTGTTAAATATATAGTCTAGCAATGATACTCAGTGATATATTGCAAAAAGACTTTTGGTGGTATGCAGACTCATTTTCTTTCAGTTTCCTCTGCTACTTGCTAAACCCTGTGAATACCTGTCTCAGGCTGCCATTAACCAGCGCTCAGTCAACCTCCTGCTGGGTTCTGCATATTTTTCTTCCAGCAAAAAAAGCTCAGGATTTTGTGCCTGGGCACGGGTATCCAACTATACCACATCTCTACAGATAGTCAATGGCAATATGATTTTAAGTTATACTTAAACTAAAGAATAAACAAATACTTTGGATCTTCTTTCAATAACCTAGTTACTAAAACTGAAAACAGTTTCTGAAGCAGTGTTTGTAATTACTTATGACACAAGCTGTGGAAACAGTCCCCTTATATGTTTCTATGAATATTAGAATTTTCAGAGGATTTTGCTTTGACTACATTCCTAACCTTACCAGGCTCACTATTCAGCAGTATGCAAGCACATAGCTTTGCTAGTTGAAATGCTGACCAAAACAGATCCTTTACAATACATCTCCACAAATCCTGATGAGGCTGATTGTGAATTATTGAGAAAATAGTAAAACAAACTAATCCTTTGGATGATTTTCAGAAATAATCAGCTCACGCAGCACAAAAATCAAACTCACAGAAGTGCTTGGTTTACAGTGAGGTTCCTAACCAATTTTCAGAAATATGTAGTATGTCCACTAATTCTCGCTGCCAACATATCACTATATTAAGAGCGGAGAAAATTTGAAAATTTGATCACAACTTTGACACACAGAAATGAGAAGTCTAACAGCAAGCTATTTATGATCCTGAATAAAAATACAGAATTCCTTTAAGTGCGATTTTGTGTAACCTTTCTACTCTACCAGAGAGTATCTGGAGAGCTATAAGGTACCTTTCATGAATTAAGTGTAGAAACTGTTCCAGTTATTTGAGAGAATGTCCTGTGAGGGGTTATTAAATAAATAAATAAATAAAAAATTACAGTTAAAATTATTCAGCTGGGTCTATGAAAAAGTGAATTGGATTTTACAACAAAGCAACTGTATTGCAATAATACAATGTTTTGCAGTGACAGTTTTTTTTTATGGTGATATTTATATTAAATGGACATAAATACCTGCGGTTCTGTGGCTCTAGTGGACTTTTTTTCTCCAGATTCTTCAGGTTCACACTGTTTCAGACACATGACTCATAACTTCCAGGAGCATTAGTCTCCTTCCACAGAGTGACTCCACAGGAGCGGGTGTTCCTCTCCTCTATTCCTAACCACATTTGAAGGCAACTTCACATAATTTTGTTCAAATCTGAAAAGGAAGCTCAGATTTTTCCTGGGTTTCCTGTAGGCGCAAGTTCAACCATCTCTATATTTAACTTAAATATTTATGCAGCATAAATGAATTCCACCTATTTGTACTCTCTTTTCTGGAACATTTGGACTATCAGGTGTACATTTTCCTTGATTTTCCTTTCTTACTGTTATGGCTTGAGGTAGCTGGGAATATTCTGTTTGGATATGCCGCTTGTTGGGAAGAAAACTGTTTCCATGACAATGAGGAAACATTTTTTAGAACTGTTCTTTTTTTTTTTTAATAAGATTCAAAATATGTGTAGATTGCTCTGAACATAATGCGTCCAATATATTTTCATGAAAACAATATATTTTCATGAAAACTACAACAGATACAAAGAGCAAATTAACACTGTTTGAAAGTTTAAATTCTCAGCTACAAGAATACTATTTTTCAACACAGTTACCATCATTTGCTATGCATTTTCACCAGCAACAAACAAGAGTCTGTATGATGCACTCATAAAAATTTGCGCAACTGGAGGTAACCTACTGTTGCTGCTGACACTGCCTCATTGTGCTCACATCCACTGTTTGGTCTCCATAAACATTCAATGCCAATAGGTGCATTTTTTTCAGGATGGAGGAATTCAGTGACACAGCTTTGCTTCATATGCACTTCCACATCAGACCTTTTTTGTCAGACTGCCCCTCAGCTGCCATCTGTCACATAGCAACAAAATGTAATGGAATGTTGGTGGGAAGGTTCAGCCTCTACTGTCATACCACCAACATCCACACCTAATTCTGCGTGGCCAAGATAATAAAATAGTAGGCATTACTTTTAGGAGGACGTTTTTCACTCAGAGGGTGGTGACGCACTGGAACAGGTTGCCCAAGGAGGTTGTGGATGCCCCATCCCTGGAGGCATTCAAGGCCAGGCTGGATGTGGCTCTGGGCAGCCCGGTCTAGTGGTTGGCGACCCTGCACATAGCAGGGGGGTTGAAACTAGATGATCATTGTGGTCCTTTTCAACCCAGCCATTCTATGATTCTATGATGCTTTTGGAGCAAACCTTCGTGTGTGAATATATATTTACATTCCTCCAAAAATCAGAAGATTGCTCACATGTAATATTTAATGCCTTTTTTTTTTAAATTTTGGTTCATGATCCTATATCAACAAATAAAACTTCTCTACAAAGCAGAAAATTATTTCTCCCTATGTTCTACATGGAAATATTAAGGAAAAAAAAAAAAAAAAGAGCTACAGAATTTGCATAAAGGACCTCACTACCTGGATGGTTCATGTTTGGAATGATCTATATTCTCTGAAGATCTTTAGTCCTGGGGTCCTTTCAAAAGGCTGACCTGAATTACTAACTGCAACATGGAGAGAAGTGAGAAATTGTGGGTATTTTGAAATTAATAGCAAAACTTCCAGGGTTTCAAGGGAGCTAGGTTTTCATCACAGATATGTCTAACGTAATAAAATCTAGATCATCAAATCCCTAGTTTTGGTCTTTAAGCTCTGGACTTCCTTTTTACATTTACCACTGTATATTTCATAACTGTAATGAGAATATTTTTCCCCTCTTGATGTAACATCTCAGGGATCAGCAAATCTAGGTGGTCTTTCCACCTTTAAAAGAACTGAAAAATTTTAATGGAAATTGGAGCATAGATGAATGAGCTAACAGCAGGGTTCAATTTTAATGACAGCAACAAGGAATTCTGTAATTAAGCACATTAAGGCAGAACAGCCTCTTTGAATTTCAGAACATCTCTAGTTCGTGCTCTAACATCTGTTTTTCTTAGACTGCTTTAATCTGCATCCTCCCTTCAGGCATCTTACATTAAGGGCTTGACAGTAGCTGGCATCCTTTTAATTGACAAGGGAGACCACTGTTGAAAGAGACTGGGAAGAGCATTCTCTTTTCCTCAAGGTCTAAATGCTCTGCTTTTGCAGATCTCCTGCAGGACTTGCTAGCTACAGACTCAACCTGAAAAGGCAGTTTTTGCAGAATCCAATGAAGAGCTCAAATGAACTTCTTCACATTTGTTCCGCTCTCTTTTACTTTGGATTTTTGTCAGGTATCCCAAGAGAGGAAGTTTTGTGTTTTATTCTCCACATATGTGTTATTTTAGCAGAAAGTGGGATAATCTCCATTTTAAAAAAATACTGATGCATGTGCTTACATCTCATTAAAATCAGATACAAATAAGGCTATCTAAAATTCTTATATATTTGGTTATGAGACTGAAACAACCTTTTTTTTTTTTTCTTTTTTTTCTGCATTGTGCTCACTGAATGTACCTTTGTAAAAATATGAAGATGTAGAACGGTGTTACACGTTAAAAACAATAAGCAATCAAAAGAAAATAATTTACACCTCATCACACCAAAAGCATTCACAAATTTACCATCTAGTTACGCTGGCTTTCTTAGAGTTTTCATGAACATGATGAGAATTAGTTCATTTAGATTGTATGCTCCCGGTTAAAGAAGCTTACCTTTGTGGGAGTATTTGATACATCTGGTGCCTTATCAGTAAGAGCAGTGATTTTAACCACTTGTTCTTTCAAATATATAATCCCAGATATTTCACTTGGCCTGTTGTCTATTATTTATGATTCTTGACTGTATTTGCCTAGTTTAATGGTCTCTACCTGGTGACCTGCAAAGATTAATAGCATAGATTCTTTCTAAATGCTATTTTATGTGCACTGTCAACTGTTGTATTTTTCGTTATCTGTTCTCTCATCAGTACACATGGTTAGGTGTCACTGACTGGACCATCCGTTATATTCATACATGGCTTTCAAGAAATACTGAACTCCCAGTCACTAGGGCTACTGCGATGATGTCACAACATTTATGATCTAAACTAAGCTGACATTTCCACTTTTGCAGCCAGTGTTCCTGGTTTATATTATTTTAATCTTGCAAAGAATGAAAATGGATTATCCAGATGATTTTTTTAAAGAAAACAATGCTCTAGGTCTATCAATCTCATCTTTCTTCACTTCTAAAACAAACCGGCAACTCTGGATAAAATTCTAGACAAAATATTATGGTCAAAAAAGCAAACCGGTAAAGGCATACAACATAAATTAAGCCTTGCTATTAACAGATTTTTGAAAACAGAAACCTTGCTGAGATGTTGAGAAGACATTCATGAAACACTGGCTCAACTTCTGCTTGCTACTTATTTTAACTTAAAATACCTCACTTTATCTGAGGTACGCTTTGAGCTAGGTTAAAATTAGAAATGCAAAACAAACAAACTTCTGAAATGGCAGCAGTTATTATTAGTTACACTTCTAGCTCCAGTTTACTTCCTTGCTTTACTTGTTGGTTACATTTGATGAAAATAAGTGTTATAAAAAAAAAAGGCACTTTTCTTTGGAAAGATATGCTCTCAGACACTGTATACTATTAAGAAGTGGAATCTCTAGGCTTAATATCATAGAAAAATACACTACAAACATAAATAAACAATATAAATCATTTTCAAGATGAGATGTACCTAGCAAAGAAGAACTTGCTCAAATGAAAGCCCTAACGGCTTACTCCAGCACTCATAAACAGGACCCTGCAGCATCCAGCATATGCCTGACTCACTGTCCCCCGGCAGAGGACTCTCCAGCACTAAGGGATGCTCTGCACTGCATCCCCCCCAGCATACCCTCAGGACAATATTTATTTAATCAACCTAGAGTAAACTGAATACATAGATAAATCATGCTATTTTGCACACCCCTGTTTTGAAGAGCTGTCCAGGATAAGTAAAGTTGGCCAGTGCTATGAGAGCCCCTAATTATTTTTTCGCTCAGAAACCACATGCAAACTAGTTGGCCCTTGCTGTCTCTTGTCATCTGATGTTACAAAGCAATCTACACTGTCTGTAAGCTTCAGAACACATACTGACAAAAGAAGTAGTTTCCCTGGTAACAAGGACCATATGAAAGCTCTCAGAACATTTCCTCCCCAGGAGTTAATTTGTTTCAGATGGGAAAGGTGATTACTTACAAGAAAAAAAGGAAAACAACTGAGCTATTTAAGGATGAAACGGTAAAGAGTAAGCAGTGTTATTTGTTCCTCTTCCACTATTTTCATTTATATGTATATGATATATATATATGTAAAAAAAATATACCTTTTTGTGTGAACTCTCATTGTGTAAGTGCTAATAAAATCTTGTAATGGACTTAGCTGTAAAGAACTTCTATAAGTGCTTCATTACATTACCAAAAAATGAAAAATAATCTCTCAAATGAAATTTTTAAATATTTCATACAGATTCCAGGCATTTGGAAAGATGAAAACACAACAATACTCATGAAAACAGGACTAGCCAAAAGGTTAGGAAGTGCAATGCAATTGGATTGCCAAAATAAATAAATTGCAGAATAAATAGTGGAAAAAATCACAACAATGTTTAAAAATAAAGCTACCTATGAGGATATGATGTTCACACACAAATATCTGTTAGGAAAAGTTAACTCTTTTTCTTCTAGAGTAACTGGAAGTATTATGATATGAGTGATCCAAACAGTCTTCCAAATGTAGTGTGTGGACTACTAATAACTTATGGCTTACTATGTTCCTCAAGCAACTACTGAGTGACTGTGATTGTAAGGGAAAGTTATCTGTGCATTCATGAGCCAGAGAGCAGACATCATCCACAAACGAGCATGGCAGAAGCAAGATATGTTGCAAGAGTCATACGGTTGGATGTGATGAGTGCAATGAGTGCTTGAGGTGACTGCTGATTCAAGAAATGTATATTTCCTGAATTGTTTAATCATGGAGATCCTTTGTTATAACATTTCAGTGAATAAGGATTTCTGTGTGCTTTAACAAGACCTATCTCTGAAAATAAACTAAATGAAATGCCAAGACGTCACTGGGAAAACAAGAATCAAAAGAATTAAGCACCTTTAAGATGAGAAACGTGACTGTCTAGATGCAATTATTAAAACACAAAGTTTTCTTTTTTGGAACCTGTAAGTTTTTCATCAGCTTGCATTTTTGTATTTTTAATTTTTGAGGGTTGTTTTTTACAGACCTATGGAGAAAACTAGTGTAAATAAATTTGCTTTGGCCTTCACAGAGCGCTGAAACCATTAAAGTTGTGGTAAGTTATATTAAAAAGGTTTAGGTCTCTACCTGCTTTGGAATAACTGTGAGAGACAATGGTTGTAACAACTATTTCATATTACTAAATCTTTTTTTCCCCTTTTAGCTCTTAATATCATTAATTCATACAAGTTTTTAGACACAATATAAACATTCTTCCTTTCAGCTAAAGGTGGTGTGAAAATTAATACCTAACTGAGAAAGATAAATCTAATAACAACAAACATATTTCAAATGATTTCCCTGGAAATTAAAAAAAAATGAGAAGGAGATGTCTCTTTAATGTCTTCAGTCCCAGAAGAGAAGGCATGAGTAAATTATTCTTACAGTTCAGTCACATATTAAAATTGTCTGAAGGAATTCCTATAAATCTTATTCTTTGCAGTGTTCCACACCTCAATTTGGAAATTTGAGATGAGCTCCAGCAGAAGGTTGTGGTTTTCTTACTGAAGAGTTCTGCTTTCGGGGAGTATGTGTATTCCAGATTTTCCTCTTGCTTTCAAAGTGTTTCTCGTTATAAATCAAGATATTGCTTTTGTTTTTAAAAGACATGACTGACTTGGACCAAAACTTTGAGGAATGTGTAAGTGCCTTCAAGGTTAAGACTGTTTTAAAAGTGATTTAGGCACACTACCTAAGGATGGATAAGTTCACCAAAAGATTTCCAATGTGTCCAAGAAGCTTAGCGCTCACTGAGTGGGATAGCCTATTACTGTACGGATCTATTCTCAGGAAAAACTGTACTATAAACCCACTCTGCTAGAGCCTAATGTGAGTGATGAAATGTCTCAAACTTTTCTATCAACTTTTCTGTCAAACCCTATCACATGCTGGTGTAGTCTCACCCACCTATGACTGTGCTTACTTTCATAGTGACTGCTGGAGGAAATTTGAAAGTTTGAAATATTTCCTTACTTCATTGCCTCGTCTTTTTTTCTTTTTCTTTAACAGAATTACTTTAATAATAGACAGTAGGAATATTTAGAAAATATTTGCTAGTGAACACAAAATGAGAGATCTGTTTTCAATCTCCTTCTCAGAGTCATTCTTGCTGCTGGAGTCTGTCAGTTTTTTCTAGGAAAAATAAAATTTCCCACACCTTTTTCTTCCCCCTTTAGATTCTTTGTCATTACTAAAAGACTGTGTGTTGAAGAGCCCAGTCTCCTTTATGAAGATAAAAGCACACACTCACTTGTTTACTGCTAAACCTTTCCTTTCTGAACATCTGCTCCCTAATTGAGATGATTCTCCTAAATAATCTGTGACATCTATTTCATTTTTGTTCTTTTGCTGATAATTTTCATACTGGATCCTTCTTCTCTGTCTCTCCAATTATTTTGGGGCAAAAAGCTGTTAGAAGTCAATGATACAGTTAGTAGCAACCTCACTGACCTACTTGGGCTATTAATCGCTGATGATCTCCTTGTCTTCTTTGAGCTCCTACTTTTGCTACAATGTAGAAGTTCTAAAATATATATGACTTCAAAATGAAGGAAGATAGCAAATTTAAAGAAAAATAAATTAAGATCTGACTCCTAAAACTAGTAAAGAAATATTTTGATTGTCACACTAAGTATTAATTATTATTGTTGCATTTGATGGTTTATTACATCCTATCTATCTGTGTACACTTCGGGTTTGTTATGTATTTGAAAAGCAACCATATCAATGAAATAAAAAACTAATACATGCTCTGATATGCAGTAATGAACTCTTATGGTAAAGAAAATCCTCTATATTAATATCTAAGCATAGCATTTTTATTTTTTTTTTAATTGATTCAAGCTGTATTTTATCTGCTTTTTCCAAGGGGCAGAACAAGAATACATGCCAGCAGAATAGCTGTTGATACCATAAAGCCATCAAAGAAAGAACATAATTTCAAACTAAACACTGGAATCCTGTCACAAACTAAACACTCCATCTGGTGCCGTTTAACTGAAATAACTTCTTCAAGGCACCACTCCCATGAAACATACAAACTTCAAACAACATTATTTTACTACAAATGTGGGCTATAAAACTTGATCGAAAAAAAGGAAACCATAAAGTCCTCAAGTTCCCTCTGAGCCTGAGCTAGAATCCAGATCTTCCTGAATTAAGTCACTTTCAACATGTTGCAACAGATCTTCAGACGATTAGTGTCCCAGCAGATATAAGTTTTATTTTCATAATTCATCCTCAACTTGGCTAGGAATGAAGTAGCCACCTCCACATTTCTGGCAAGACAATTTTCTTTACTGGAATAAAGGTCTGCCTCTTCAGTGGGATGTTTGGCGAGAAATAAGGAAAAATTAATATCTGATTTCCTTTACACTTGACTTCCTTTTATTTCTTTCAACTTCAAGCTTTAGCAAGTACTCTCTCATCATTGCTCAAATCCTCCAGCCAAAAATATAATTGCTTTGTTAGCTCATTTTTGATCCACTCACATAGCCAATCTTCTATATCTGCTTTGCAAATATTGTATCTTTTTAATAGCACTGAAACCTGTGGGATTTTGAAACCTCTCCTCTCCTCTCCTCTCCTCTCCTCTCCTCTCCTCTCCTCTCCTCTCCTCTCCTCTCCTCTCCNAAAGAGTAAAAAGTTTTGATTGTAACACCAGAAAATTCACTGCTACAAATTCAACTGTTGGAATTGCTGGTGAATGGAACAGTCAATTTTTAATAGTCAATTTTTAATAGATTATAGGAAAAGAAAGCAACTACCTCATAGGAGCATAGATGGGAAACTTCGGGAAAGTACTTTGTCCCACTGTAGTTGTATAATGACCCTAGATTTTAATGGCTTGTGATCAAGCTCTTGCAGAGAAGAGATATATAGGCTGAAATTTTTAGTATACCATATTAAGCTCAGTGCTCAAATAATTCTTGCAAAATGATAGGCATTTTACATTTATTTACTGAGAAACAGATCTCTGTAACAAACAGGCTCTTAGGGTTGATAAAATGTACTACAAACTTGCTGGTTTAAAATGATGAAAATACAATACTTACAGAGGTATTTTCAAAATATAAAATCCCCCATAAGGTTTGATGGTGATTTGTTTTTCTTTATTTTTTTCTTCTGAAAGGAAAATATACTTGTAGGATAAAAATCACTTCAACAGTAAAGGTGCTGAGAAATTATCTCTAACTGTTGGAAGGGTATAAAATGTGCTTTTGAGCTCACAGAGGCTACATCTCATGAAAAATAAAAATAGGGTACAAAGTGAAAGATCTTGATGTAAAGTAAGAATCCTTCCTAGACTCTACATTTTGCTTGGTACAGATTCATAGAAATTGTAGCAGGAAAAAAATAAAAGGAGGAAAATACTTCTCTCTTGGTTTGTCAATGCTGAAATTGTTTGCACCTATTTTTTTAGCATTTTGAATAATGTCAATAGCATCTATGTGAATGAACTTACAGTTTTGTAGAATAAGGTTTTATAACTAAAGATTAAATGGTTGATGATTAGACTTGATGATCTTGAAGGCCTTTTTCAACCTAAATGGTTCTATGACCTTCTATTTGAATAGCACCTATTTTTACAAACGCTACTTTTCACTTTCTTTCAAGGTAAATTTAGCACTGCTAATGAAAAGTTACAGCTGTCATTTAACCAGAGAAGGGACAATTAAAAGTAGCTGTGTTTTTCTTTTGATGATTTCTCTTTTGTTATTGGTCTTTATTAGATGTGCATGAGGTGACTCACCTTCTACTGCTTTCTTTTCACTAACCTTTGCAAAATCTCCTGAAAGACCAAAGAAGTAAATGCATTGCTTTGTTCATGCACAATTCCAACCAAACGCTCACTGAGATCAGTTGAAATACTCAGCATTGTACCTATCAGGACAGACTCACTCACAGATATTTCTGAGATCTGCAGAACACATCACGCCTCTGTGCTGTTTCATTGTTCGTATCAAGGTCAAGGTTCTGATATACTGTCCTGGGATATTTTGCTTCTGAAAGCATTTTCCACTTACATGCAAAATAGCAGTCCTGAAAACCTTTACAACTCTCCAAACACTGTATTGTTTTTCTTGTTCCTTAGCTGATGCCTTTTTGTAGATGGAGCATAAGATATCAGCATCAATTAATGCTCGTTTTGGTGCAGTATGGG
The DNA here is from genome assembly GCA_016647715.1 of Pavo muticus. Lineage (NCBI taxonomy): Eukaryota > Metazoa > Chordata > Aves > Galliformes > Phasianidae > Pavo > Pavo muticus. The sequence goes on from JACDJE010000512.1 coordinate 18,172, forward strand.
GGAAAGCTGGCATCATTTGTTTGGATGAAGAGTTGCTAGATCTGCAGGCCATTCTTCTGCAGATACGGTACAGCCCAGACTCTGTTTGGATTTTGAACAAGAATGCAAAGGGTCAGCTACTGTGGTTCTGGTTTGTTTTGTGTTTTTCTGTGTTTTATTGTTAATGCTGTTTTTTTATTTTTGTTTTTTACTTCTGTTTTGCATATCAGCTTTCTGTTTCATATATTTTTTGCCAATGACTTGGAGCTTTGGTGAACATACTGGTGTTAAATATATAGTCTAGCAATGATACTCAGTGATATATTGCAAAAAGACTTTTGGTGGTATGCAGACTCATTTTCTTTCAGTTTCCTCTGCTACTTGCTAAACCCTGTGAATACCTGTCTCAGGCTGCCATTAACCAGCGCTCAGTCAACCTCCTGCTGGGTTCTGCATATTTTTCTTCCAGCAAAAAAAGCTAAGGATTTTGTGCCTGGGCACGGGTATCCAACTATACCACATCTCTACAGATAGTCAATGGCAATATGATTTTAAGTTATACTTAAACTAAAGAATAAACAAATAATTTGGATCTTCTTTCAATAACCTAGTTACTAAAACTGAAAACAGTTTCTGAAGCAGTGTTTGTAATTACTTATGACACAAGCTGTGGAAACAGTCCCCTTATATGTTTCTATGAATATTAGAATTTTCAGAGGATTTTGCTTTGACTACATTCCTAACCTTACCAGGCTCACTATTCAGCAGTATGCAAACACATAGCTTTGCTAGTTGAAATGCTGACCAAAACAGATCCTTTACAATACATCTCCACAAATCCTGATGAGGCTGATTGTGAATTATTGAGAAAATAGTAAAACAAACTAATCCTTTGGATGATTTTCAGAAATAATCAGCTCACGCAGCACAAAAATCAAACTCACAGAAGTGCTTGGTTTACAGTGAGGTTCCTAACCAATTTTCAGAAATATGTAGTATGTCCACTAATTCTCGCTGCCAACATATCACTATATTAAGAGCGGAGAAAATTTGAAAATTTGATCACAACTTTGACACACAGAAATGAGAAGTCTAACAGCAAGCTATTTATGATCCTGAATAAAAATACAGAATTCCTTTAAGTGCGATTTTGTGTAACCTTTCTACTCTACCAGAGAGTATCTGGAGAGCTATAAGGTACCTTTCATGAATTAAGTGTAGAAACTGTTCCAGTTATTTGAGAGAATGTCCTGTGAGGGGTTATTAAATAAATAAATAAATAAAAAATTACAGTTAAAATTATTCAGCTGGGTCTATGAAAAAGTGAATTGGATTTTACAACAAAGCAACTGTATTGCAATAATACAATGTTTTGCAGTGACAGTTTTTTTTTATGGTGATATTTATATTAAATGGACATAAATACCTGCGGTTCTGTGGCTCTAGTGGACTTTTTTTCTCCAGATTCTTCAGGTTCACACTGTTTCAGACACATGACTCATAACTTCCAGGAGCATTAGTCTCCTTCCACAGAGTGACTCCACAGGAGCGGGTGTTCCTCTCCTCTATTCCTAACCACATTTGAAGGCAACTTCACATAATTTTGTTCAAATCTGAAAAGGAAGCTCAGATTTTTCCTGGGTTTCCTGTAGGCGCAAGTTCAACCATCTCTATATTTAACTTAAATATTTATGCAGCATAAATGAATTCCACCTATTTGTACTCTCTTTTCTGGAACATTTGGACTATCAGGTGTACATTTTCCTTGATTTTCCTTTCTTACTGTTATGGCTTGAGGTAGCTGGGAATATTCTGTTTGGATATGCCGCTTGTTGGGAAGAAAACTGTTTCCATGACAATGAGGAAACATTTTTTAGAACTGTTCTTTTTTTTTTTTTAATAAGATTCAAAATATGTGTAGATTGCTCTGAACATAATGCGTCCAATATATTTTCATGAAAACAATATATTTTCATGAAAACTACAACAGATACAAAGAGCAAATTAACACTGTTTGAAAGTTTAAATTCTCAGCTACAAGAATACTATTTTTCAACACAGTTACCATCATTTGCTATGCATTTTCACCAGCAACAAACAAGAGTCTGTATGATGCACTCATAAAAATTTGCGCAACTGGAGGTAACCTACTGTTGCTGCTGACACTGCCTCATTGTGCTCACATCCACTGTTTGGTCTCCATAAACATTCAATGCCAATAGGTGCATTTTTTTCAGGATGGAGGAATTCAGTGACACAGCTTTGCTTCATATGCACTTCCACATCAGACCTTTTTTGTCAGACTGCCCCTCAGCTGCCATCTGTCACATAGCAACAAAATGTAATGGAATGTTGGTGGGAAGGTTCAGCCTCTACTGTCATACCACCAACATCCACACCTAATTCTGCGTGGCCAAGATAATAAAATAGTAGGCATTACTTTTAGGAGGACGTTTTTCACTCAGAGGGTGGTGACGCACTGGAACAGGTTGCCCAAGGAGGTTGTGGATGCCCCATCCCTGAAGGCATTCAAGGCCAGGCTGGATGTGGCTCTGGGCAGCCCGGTCTAGTGGTTGGCGACCCTGCACATAGCAGGGGGGTTGAAACTAGATGATCATTGTGGTCCTTTTCAACCCAGCCATTCTATGATTCTATGATGCTTTTGGAGCAAACCTTCGTGTGTGAATATATATTTACATTCCTCCAAAAATCAGAAGATTGCTCACATGTAATATTTAATGCCTTTTTTTTTTAAATTTTGGTTCATGATCCTATATCAACAAATAAAACTTCTCTACAAAGCAGAAANCCTCTCCTCTCCCTTCCCCTTCTCTCCCCTTCCCTCTCCTCCCTTCTCCCTCTGCTTTCCTTTCCCTCTCCTCCTCCTTTCTTCCTCCTTTCCTTTCTTCCTCCTTTCCTCTCCTCTCCTCCTCCTTTCTTCTCTTTTCAGTAACTTCAAAACATTCTAGGAGGAATTATTACAGGAAGATTATTATGCCAACATTATAAATCTGTATTTTATTTTCCAGCATAACAAAGAGTTTTCTTCTCTTTTACAGAACTCTTACAGAATATTCATCAGTGGCATCTGCTCATCATAAAACTCCTGTCCTTCAAACCTCTTTTCCTTTTATGCTATTTACATACCAATCTACACTCTGGACTCACTGGTCAAATTTAAACTCATGAGCGCCATCATGATATTCTTAGACTCCCAGGTATTCGTACATCAACATGAGGAACTGCTAGAATAATTCAGCCATCATAAACTGAACTTGAGTGCTAGTTCTGCAGTAATCTGAAAGAAAACACTAGAGATTATGGTGCAAGTTAATAACTAAAAAGTATTATTTGCAAGCTTGTTTTTAGACAACTCTGAGCAAAAAATGAGAAATACTTAAGGACTCAGCAAAAATCACAGCTCACGAACAAGATCTCTGTAGACTTCTATATAATACCATAATCATATTGCCATCTGTAATAAATTTCACCCGATACATAAAATCTGTCTAATTCTTCTCTGGAACAGGTATGGCACAAAAACCTGATGGAAATTCTCTGTCTTAGGAGAGCAAACTAATGAGTTTATAGTCTGCTTGTACTGTAGAAGAAGCCATATTTTATCTGACGTTCATGAAAGACAGCAGACTCGAGGAGGAAAAGTTTACAAACTGTATTGGAAATCTACATGCTTTGGAGATAAATAACTAGCTGCTACTTTCACTTGGCTCTGTTGTCCATGACATTAAAGCTAGGGTGGTTAACAAATATGCATTTATTAAATACAATACAAACCATGATCACAAACTTAAGTAAAAATAACAACAAAAACCACACAGAAAGCTGTAACCAGATGAACAGAGATTTCCATTATTTTGCTGCTCAACTTTATCCCATACCACCCATAATAGAGTAAATGTGCTATTAGGCATCTCCATGGTGCTACAGGGGTATTATATATAATAAAAATCTAATAGAAATTTTAATAGTGGTGATGTACCAAGGCCGATTTTAAAATGCTTATAACTTCATTTTAAATTCCATGGTACTTGCAGGGGTATATCCAAGGTTTAAGTGGAATGAGATACTGTGGGAAGCTCTCAAGGGTTCCTGGAAGCAACTTGTTAAAATTCTTTCCCCAAATTGAAGGGAAGTTGAGGATAATTTTAAAGCCTCTAATGCAATTTCTGCTTTCTCTGAGTAGAAAAAAACATCCTCACTTGATATGAGTGGTCCCTGGTAGTCATGAAAACAACTAACAAAGAGTAATTTATTTTGCTTTTGGAATGCACAGCACCAGTCCCAATTATATTATTAAAAATGTCTTGGGGACAACATAACCCAGACACCTAAAAGGTTTTTTTACCTCCACTCCATTTTCAATTATATGAGCTGAAGTTTGAACTGTGCTATCACTAGGCTGCATATGTTTTTGCTTCCTTGGTCTTAAGACTTCTGAGTTTTTTGATTGTTTGTTTTTGATGGGTAAGCATATCAATAGATTTTCTGATCTAGGAATTTTCTCAAAGTGAGAGGATGGTGGGTAATTTTAAAATAAACTATGGGAGAAAATGTATGTTGATGCCTGAAGGCAGTTAAGCATGAAGAATGAATGCATTATAGCATTGTCCCCTAGATGTACCTAAACACAAATATGATCCTAAAAATTTTTTATTGACTTTGAAACAACTTTGTGCTTTCGTTCCATTTTATTCTGTATTCTATTGTGTCTTTTACCAACACAGAAAGGCTCCAGTCCTATAAATACACAAGCACTTTAAACAGTTGAATAGTCCCATTATTTTCTGGGGGACCATTCATTTATTTGAAGTAAAGCATTCACATCCACAAATTTTCTCAAAGTATTGTTGTCTATGTGGATCATAGTTATAAATGAATTTCTGTTCCACCAAATACGGCTGAAGTCCTACTCCTTCCATAGTAGTGGCTGCATCAGAAGAGTGGTGGCCAGCAGGGAGAGGGAGGTGATTGTCTCCCTCTACTCTGCTCTCATGAGGCCCCAGCTGGAGTACTGTGTCCAAGCTTGGGACCCCCAGTACAAGAGGGATGTAGAACTGTTGGAACGGGTCCAGAGGAGGGCCACAAAGATGATCAAGGGGCTGGAGTACCTCTCCTATAAAGACAGGTTGAAGGGACTGGGCTTGTTCAGCCTGGAAAAGAGAGAGCTGCAGGAAGACCTCATTGCAGCCTTCCAGTATTTAAATGGGGGTTTATAAACAAGAGGGAAATCAACTTTTTACATGGGTAGACAGTGCTAGGACAAGGGGGAATAGTTTTAAACTAAAGGGGGGGAGATTTAGATTAGAGGTCAGAGAGAAGTTTTTTACTGAGAGAGTGGTGAGGTGCTGGAACAGGCTGTCCAGAGAAGCTGTGAATGCCCTGTCCCTGAAGGTGTTAAAGGCCAGGTTGGATGGGGCCCTGGACAATCTGATCTAGTACATGATCTAGTGGCTGGTTACCCTGCATGTGGCAAGAAGGTTGGAACTTGATGGTCCTTGAGGTCTCTTCTGACCCAAGCGATTCTATGATTCTATGATAGCTTGAGGGATTTGGGCTTGTTGAGCTTGGAAAAGAGAAGGCTCTGGAGGGACCACATTGTAGTCCTTCCAGTAAATGAAGGGAGCTTATAAACAGAAGGGAGATCAACTTTTTACATGGTCTGATAGTGATAAGGCAAGGTGGAATGTCTTTAAACTAAAAGAGGGGAGATTTAGGTTCGATGTTACGAAGAATTTTTTTACTCAGAGGATGGTGAGGCACTGGAACCAAAAGAGGTTACGGTTGCCCCATCTCTGGAGGCATTCAAGGCCAGGCTGAATGGAGCCCTAGGCAGACTCATCTACTGGCTGGCAAACCCTGTCCATGGCAGGGGGGTTGGAACTAGAGGATCTTTAAGGTCCCCTCCAACCTAAGTCATTCTATGATTTTATGATATTATATGATCAAAACATAATTTTAACTTTACTTGCAGTTTATTCTCAGTCACTATGTAACAAATTCTAGCTATTGGAAGACCTCATACAATATTTGAAACCTTAAAAATAAGTGTTACTTTTACAAGTTCTATGATTATGAAAATTACAGATACGTAATAATATTCTTCCAACTAATTTATTTATTCTGTATCTTTTGTTTTGCACTGAGGTGAATTGTGAATATTGAAAAAAAAATTAAAACATACACAAAAAAAGAAATAATGGGGAAGGCACTGTGGTCTTCAGCTTTACTTAACTGAGTATCTATGAAATGCCTTTTAACGGATGATATGCTAATAAAAAAAATCATTGATGTAAAACATTTATTATTAGTATAAAATTCAAAAAAGTGTACCATAAAATGTAACTAATCACCTAATATTTATTTTTCAAAATTGTCTTGTGATATTGTGACGATTTTAAAAGGCCAGTAATAAGAGGAAAATAAACATTCACCTAATAAGTCTATGTGCTCTTGGTGACCAAAACTGTTCTAGTAAATTAGGTAACCAAAACCCAAAATGTTGATTCACCTCATGTACTACTAATATATTTCCTAATGTAGACCCTAGGATACCTTTGAAAATAGATATGACACAACTTCTTGTCTACAACAAAAGCAAGGCAATCTTTTTGAATTAATACTTTCAGATGAAACAATACTTCTTCTCTGCAAGGAATACACAGAAATACTTCACCTAGAATTTCAGTGGTGACCTGTTCCAATATGTGCACATTGTGATGGAACTCTATTTCAATTTGGGCAATTTTCACACAGAGGAAGCAAATTTTCAGATTCACTTCAAGATTCAGTTGTGTCCACATTGAATGCCAGTAATAATCTTGATGTTGGCTTTAAAAGCATCTAATCAATCACAGAATCATAGAATTATAGAATCTTTTGAATTGAAAGTGACCCTTAAAGGCCATCTAGTCCAACTCTCCTGAAAAGAAAGGGAATTTGGCCAGTCTTAAAGCTCTGTAATTGCCTACCTGCATTAAAATGTATTTAAGCAAATGATTTCATAGTACCACACTCATTACTATCAGTGCTACAGCTAATAACACAAAGAGCAATGAATTTTTTTGAGAAATTTCACTTTCAGTTAAGTTCAAGTGTTAGAGATTTAATCTCAAAATGCAAAGGAATGAAAATAATAAAATACTTCTATCAAGGTTAGCCTCCCTCACACCACAGTGAGAGATGAACATGCTTAGTTAACTGTGGTACCAGTGATGCCTGTTACATATATAAAATTCCAGCAATTTAAAAGTGTTGCATTTTTTAAATAAATGTAAATTTTGCACATAAAACTGGCATTTTTAAAAGCAGGATCTAAATTTGCTGACATTAAAATCATTAAAATCAGTAAGACCTCTGTAACAGCAGAGTTAAATGGAAAAAGTTATGTGTTTTTCACTATCCCACCTTTAATTCTGCAACTATTTTAGTTCCACAGCTGATGCATTGTGTCTCAGTCAATCTGCATTTCTTTTAAGCATTTCTGTCATGCTCCAAAGCATTGACATCATTCTTTCCAAATAAATTAACACGTAGAAGGGAATGAAATTGTAGGAATTTTTATTGCGTTACATTTTCAACTGATAGCATGGTGCTATAAATGACCACAATATCTCTCTGTTTCTCCTGGTTTAAAGTTAAATGATATAATCAGAGTTCAGATGTTCACCATATGTAAAAAGCCCTTCAAAGTAGATGATGTAGGGTGATGGTCACTCCTAAAGAAAACATAATTTGTAAACATTAGTTGGATAGAGCAACTTTTAATTTTACTGCTTAAAGTAGCTATGACAACAGAAACACAAGACAGTGTTTGTTGTGCATAGTCTCAACAGGCTTCAAAATCATAACATAAAAAAATATATATACTCTTGAAACTATACTTTTGACAGGCATTCAGAGGAATCCTTGTCCTTAGCTGGCAAAAATACAAGTCAACTTATTTTTTATATCTTCACATTTAACTCCAAAACAGGCCACAAGTTAATAACTTTCTTAAGGAAATTTCACATCATGAGTGTATTTCTTCAGCTAAAACTGATGGGCTGCTACAACTGGTTTTACAAACAGTTGATAAACATTACTAGACTGCACATATATATCTTGCTACAAGCTACAGTGAAATGCAGCTTTTTAACTAACATCTATGATCAGTGACCACAGATTACACAAAGGAGCCTGATTTATGGCAACAAAATTGTAGATATAAACATGCTTTCTCTGAAAGCAAAGGTAGAATACTGGTGGATTAAACTAGCCAGCTTAATAATCTTAGCAATTGTCACTGTCAGTAAGAAAAATAAAAATCAGCTAACTAGAGGAAAATACTACAACTAGCCTAGTATCTTGTAGTTCAGAACTCTTGAAGAGTGACCTGACAAACAAAAAATGAAAACCTGGACTAACTCCTTTGATTCTAATTGGCTCAGAAATCACACTTGATTCATCCTAATGTAACTAAGATTATTTCTTTCATCTGAAAATTTAAGGCTGTTCTACAGCTGAAGTTACAGAAGAACTAGAAATTAGCCTCAAAACTGGAATTACAAATATATATGGATGGAAAGTTAGAATTACATAATTAACATTGCTCTCTGTTAAATTTAAAATTTATGTCTTCATACAATTGAGATTTGAATTAGTTCTTTGACAAATCATAGCCAAAATTAAGCTTCTGTAGGGGACTGAAGGTGAGATGCTTTTGATCCTTAAAACTGGCAAAATACACACAGAATTACCCTTTGGAACACACGTGGTGATGTTAGGCCATGTGGGCCCAAGAAACCACCAAGAGATTTGTTATTTCACTTTAGGCTATATTTATTCATTTGTTTATTTATTTGGAGATTGAATTTTAAGAATGAAAACATAATAGTTTAAGGACAAAGGTTCAACCTGAACATCCAGTTTCCTTGTGGGTTTCAGATAAATTGTTTTGTGATCTTGCTCCTAAAAATGGAATTAAGTGTAACACAACAGGCATTGGGTAATACAATACTGACATTCGAAAGCAATTAAAGTGGCCCCAGCTTTATTAATAGCCAGGGAATATTCTGTTTTCTAAAACAGATGCTTTAGTTATACCAGAGAAATTTAATACAACAGTTGCTATAGAATTGAGCCTTAGAGCTCAATAGTGAGAGTTATTGATTATTAATTCTCTTAAATAAATTGGCTTTATTTGACCATACAGTCACAATACTTAAAAAAATAGGTTAATGATTTAAGCCAGAGATGTGTAATAATAACTAATATAAATAATAACTAACTGGGACTCCCAGCACAGGAAAAATGCAGAGCTCTTGGAACAGATCCAGAGGAGGGCCACTAAGATGATAAGAGGGCTGAAGCACTTTTCCCATGAAGAAAGGTTGAGGGATCTGGGCTTATTTAGTCTGAAGAAGAGAAGGCTCCAGGGAGACCTCATTGTGGCCTTCCAATACTTGAAGGGAGAGTATAAACAGGAGGAGGAGCAACTGTTTACATGGGTGGATAGTGACAGGACAAGGGGGAATTGTTTTAAACTAAGACAGGGCAGGTTTAGGTTAGATATTAGGAGAAAGTTTTTCCCTCAGAGGGTGGTGACACACTGGAACAGGTTGCCCAAGGAGGTTGTGGATGACCCATCCCTGGAGGCCTGCTCTGGGCAGCCTGATCTAGTGGTTGGTGACCCTTCCCACAGCAGCGGGGTTGAAACTAGATGATCACTGTGGTCCTTTTCAACCCAAGCCACTCTATGATTCTATGATACGTAATAGTACAAGTCAGATGAATGCATCTTTTAATTGGAAGAATAGTTTTATCCCATGCACCAAAGTGATAATGAACTTACACTAGATTAAGGCACAACTGTTCAAGGCATTTGGGGATAGAACACATCACACACGAGGGCAGCACTGTGTAATGAGAGCCCACAAGAAGAAATAAACAAAACAAGACAAAATTCCTTTCCATTTTTTAAATATTGTTTAAGCAAGATTGTGGTTGGAAATTGGAATTCCTGGCATTTTTCCCCAGATACATTCTGCAAATATATTTCTACTTTGTTGAAAGCACATTTCATGTACTAAATAATCCATAACTACATTCTATTGTGCTGTTGTGCTTCCTTAGATAATTTGGTATTTACAAGAGATAATCAAAAAGTACTGGAAGTTCTGCTAGCACTTAACTTAAAATATCTCCCTGATGTTTTGCTATATCTATGCAGAAGTTTTAGCTGCACAAAATCCACTCCCCTGATTCTCTGCCTTGGCCTTCTGTCTTTCAAATCAAGACTGAACTTATGTCCTTGACCTTCAACTTGTTCCTTTTTGTCATCTCGTGTTCCTTTTTGCATAGCATCTAAATACCTGCTTGTTTGGGGTGCTGAGTGCCTTTTGTGTAAATTAAAATAACTTTAAATTGACCTATTCTGTACACTAATGTTAATTCCTTCCAGTAAGGATATTATCTACTCAAATAAAATCACTGCAACATACTTCTTCTGCATGTTTCTGACACAGAACTTCCTATGCATTTAGGGATGGATTTATCTTGTCTGCATATTTAGACTACAAAATCCTCATGGCAGGAGTTATGTCTCCATCTCTTCCTGGTTCCGTGAAGCAGTAAAAGGCTGGCACCTAGAAGATGATTTGTAATAAGAATAATAAACTTTGTTTTGCCAGGCATGATCTAATGTCGTTATGTGTCAAGTATCAGAGAGACAAGGTTCTTGTTTCTTGAATGAGAATGGTTTCTCTGAAATATTCGCATTTTAAATGGTAAAAATGTATTTTGCTTGTTTATTTTGTTTTGCTTTATTTTATTTAACCAAATTGCTCTTTGTCAGATTACAGCTGTTTAAACAATACAGCTGACTTGATTCTCACCTCATGTAACGGGCAAGACAGACAATTTCAAATATGTGACTTCAAAGTTTTCCAAAAAAATATAATATCGTAGTTACTCACACTGGAAGGGAAATTAAAGCATCAAAAAGAGAACTTCTGAATTCTAAAGGCAGAAAATTCAGAGTTTAATGTAAAAATCTACAGTAATATCATTATAATAATAGCAAGCTTCTTCCTCCTTGATACTCTGGCTTTTTACTGCTTGGGGCTGTTCAAGCTAATAAATGTAAGTACATCCACAAGTATTTGGAAAATTTAGGCCAAATATTTTGTTGTATTTTACAGCACATTATGATTTTTCAGCACTGAGACACCTTTTTTCAACATAGTCCTCAAATTCTCTGGGTATATGTTCATATTAAAAATACTAATTCTTTTTCCTATTTCAGTATTAATGTATGATGTAACTGAATCTTTTAAGGCTTGTCCTGGAAAAATATTCTTTATACCAGTGCAGGAAACACACAGTATCTGAGGAAAGGTTGCTTGTCTGGCATTCCAGCTTTGTCCTTGTGAAGGAGATTTTGCCGTTTTCCTCTGACAGGACTCAAGGCTCTTTGTGGCAGCCCAAAATCTGCCAAGCAGAGAATCCACACCATGGAGCATGTGCTGGGACACTTCTCATATGCACGATGCCGTTTGTTGGAAGAGGTTACACTGCCATCACCAAAAACAGCAGAAAACTCAAATGCTACTTTGTTGTACCAAGGATTTTGTCAACATTCATATCAGCTGCAGCAGCATTTGTACTGTTTGTAGGCAGCTATTTACAGTTCCCATTGACATGTTCATTTGTACACAACTCCTGCACATAGATGAGTATTTGAGTAAATTATTTAAAAATGAAAAATATGGGAACTATCAGGAAAAATAACAGTATTATTTTTTGCTTTTTTTTTGAAATGGCTGGGTCAGTGAAACAGCATGTTAAAAATTTCTTCCTAAATATTTCATATTATTGCTACAGATGATAGTAATAATCACAGAAAGCCTAGAGCTATCAACCACCATTATTATCATCTCAGTATTTCAGATCATTTCACTACAAGTGATTTAATAAAATTAAGTCTGTCAGAAGTACTTTTTAAGCAAAACATTGGCCAGGCACTTGTTTCCAGCTACTTCATTCAATAAACATACACACTGCTCCTTCTTGATCATGAAAGGATTTTTTTGTACAGCTATAGTTATTTGTATATATTTTAACTTTCATACATGTGTATTTATACATTTATATATGTATATATATGTATATATGATAGATATGAAGCATAACCTGAGAAATATTTCTGCTCGCTTAGGAAGGAAAAAAATTTACACAAGAAGCTGTGCAGTATTAAATAAAACACTAAAATAAGAGTACCTGGGCTCATTCACAAATATGTGAAGGATGGGCCTGAAAATTCCACTTATTAAGTGGAACTTACTGAAGGCACTGAAAACTGTTCATTTTTCAGTGTGCTTTTCACAATGTTTTTAACTATTGAAACACTTTATCCTCAGACCAATGATGAAATAATTACAATAAATTGCATGCTTTAGTTTTTACACTGAGTTTATAGATTGATATGTGAAAAAGTAAGGAGATAAAATTATACAGAACGGCTTACTAAACATTAATAAGCTGTGATAATTTCTTCTATTTATATCCAAAACTGTATACCTCTAATTACTCCCAGTGCTGGAATCTGATTATGAACATTAAGGTCATCCAATGGATTTTTGATCTGGCCTAACAGACAAATCATAAAAGGCAGATTTATTTATTTATTTATTTATTTATTTTGTTACCGCATTGTCTCGCTCCAATTTATAGGAGGGAGATGAGGTTCTTTTAATGTATGTATATCCGACGTGAGATTAAGAAGCAACGGTTCAAATGCTGGTCCAACCAGGTTTATTACAAATCCTAATTAGGGAGATGGGGAAGTGGAGGACGAACACTATTACTAATTAAGGTGATGGGGAAGGGAAGGCGGGCGATAGAAAAGGATCCAGCAGAGGTCCCGTTGTTCGATGGTCCGGGGCAGAGGCTCAGGGGAGGAGGGCAGCAGCAGCGTGGCCGGTCTCAGGCAGCAAGACGGTGCAGGTACCGGGTAGGTCCGGGGAGAAGCCGCGGTGCAAGTCCGGGAGAAAGCAGCAGGTCTCCGGTAGCAGGCCCAGGAGAGTCCGTCAGCATGCAGGCATTCCGTAGGGAGGAATCTGATGGCAGACACCTTTCTTCTTCGGGAGAGAGCAGCAGCAGCAGCATGGCCGGCCTTAGGAAGCAAGCAGGTAGAGCGCAGAGCAAGTCCAGGAGGGAGACAGGCAGGTCGTGAGGCTTCTCATGTCAGGAACTCTCCTTGTTCTTCTTCATGAGGTTTCTGTTGTCAGAAAACCTAAAAACCGTGGTTGTTTGTCCCTTTTTTATCCTTCTTCTTCTGCCTACGTGACATTCCTGGGCGCTTGGGTAAGAGTCATGTGCAGCACCTCCTGAGAGGGCCATCTCCTTCGAGATAAGCCCACACAAAAGAGTGCTTCCCGGCCATTAATCTGCAGCTTATCTCTCTTTCGTTGCCCCTGGCCTTGTCCATCTGTGCCCCTCAGACAAAAGATTTCTCAACCTTTGCCCAGGACTTGCCTGGACTTGTCCATCAGTGTTCCTCAGCAAACTTTGAGGCAATGGTATAAAAATAATAATCTCTTACACACATTAAGTAAAATTATAATTTATTACAATTCCTTGTATTAAAATAGTGAATAAATATCTTAAAACAGTGCCTTACTCAAACCTTTATGTGTAGTTCTGTTGGCTGCTTCACCGAACAGCCTATTACCAAGGCTTCTGACAACCAAGTCAAGAAGTCAAAACAAGGGTGAGTAAAATTATTTGGGCTGTCGAGTAAGATTGGACGAGCCAGCATTCTAATTGTCTGACCTCAAATTACACAGACATTTTTAAAACTGAAGCTGTACTGCCTTGTGCCTGAATGCTTTGAGAGGAAGCAAGGTTTATACCAAGAAAATGGAACAGCTCCAGTACTGAAAGATTTTGTTTTTGCAAATATTACTGATTTCAATGGAAATCTCATGTAGAGAGAGGCTACATCAGGCCTTGAATGAGAGATGAAATAATGAGAAATTATAGTAGAGAATGAATGGAAAGAGTGGAAAGAGACAGAAGGAAAAAAGAAAAGAAAACAGTGGAGAAAGATATGTTAGGAAGAACATAATTTACAAAACATTACTTTAAAGAAAAAAAGGTCATATTCCACAACAAGTTAGAAGTGAACTAAGGACTTGAACTTGTCACTACAGGATGAAAGATAATGAACAGGACTTATCAGAAAGTGACCTGATATTGTAGGAGATTGAATGACTCCCAAAGGGAAAAATGACCTCTACTTAGTAGAAGGCAGAGCAAGCCAAATATAAAATCACAGAATCATAGAGGTTGGAAGGGACCTTTGGAGATCACCAAGTCCAACCCCCCTGGTAAAGTAGGTTCCCTACCATAGGTTGCACAGGAAAACGTCCAGGTGGGTTTTGAATATCTCCAGAGAAGGAAACCCCACAACCTCTCTGAGCAGCCTGTTCCAGTGCTCTGTCACCCTCACAGTAATGTTCTTCCACCTCATCTTTGTATAGAATTTCCTATGTACAAGTTTTTCCTCATTGCCCCTTGTCCTGTTGCTGGGCACCACTGAAAAATGAGTGGGAAAAATGAAGGGGAGGCAGCAGAATCCAAAACATAAAAAAGTGGAGTAACAGAAAGGATGAAAATGTGACAAGAATGGCTCGAACTCTATGTATGAGGACACAGATCTGCTAGTCTGCCTTCTGAAGGGAGAAGATGGGCACGTGATGTAGCAAAAATAATTGATAGTAAAGTGGTTTGCCTAAAAGGAAGAGAAAAACAGAGATGAAGCTAAAGGGAAATGGAAGGGAGAGCCTATTAAGAAAATTAACAATTAAAATCTTGCACACAATTTTGCTTACAATATACACTGTTTTTCAGATATTTAGTGAGGAGAACTGCTCGATAAACACTATGTGTATTACAAAACTATATCTTCTCTCAAAGCTTAAGTGGAGACTTTTTTTCCATGCTTTATAACAAACAAAACAGAGGTTGTCCAAACAAGAAGAATTTCAGGTATTGCATTAGAAGAAAAAACTGTCCAAAATGAAAGATTTTATCAAGTAATAGTCCACAAAATAATAATCCCAGAAAATACCAATTATTTTGAAACATAGAAAAATGAAAAAAAAAACCAAACACCTCTAATGACAGTTACAATTAATTATTTTTCTGAGAGAGACTTCCTTTAAGCTAAAATGAAACCAAACAAATTAAAGAAAAAATTATCTTTATTATGTCATTATAAGTGTAAGGGAAATATCAATACCTTGAGCTTTTAGAATATTACATAAGCTTATAATTCATGCTATTGGTTTCTTTTTGTAATTCAGGGAAGTCAAGAGTTGGCTTTAAGTTAGAGGAATACACTTCATCATAGTTGGAATGTAACTTGTGAGCACCAAATAAAACATTTAGCATGGACTTCCATCATACTTACTCCTTCTCCAAATGAGGCTAGATTATTTTTGTCCCCCATCATCATCTATCTCTGTTACCCAGATTGCAAGTTCCTGGCAGAAGGGAGTCTATCTTGCTATTTGTGGCGTGCCAAGCAGAGTACAAATTTAGCCTCACCTGCAGCTTTTAAAATAAATAATTATTGAAAACTAAACCACGAAGCTGATCTTCAAAGCTGTCCACAAATGCCACATTCAAAAAAGCTGTGAGTAGCAAATGTTTACGTGATGTATTCCAGATAAATCAGAATAAATCCATTGTGCTACATGACATTAGAACCAAAAATACCTTGTACTGAAAATGAGTCCACAGAAAAAGAATAAGGACCCATTATTTTTCTTCACTGTCATAGTCTGGAATAATTCCTAATCCAAAATCGTAAACTTTTATTATTGTCATATTTTTAGACATTAGCCACCTCAGCATATTTTCAACATAATTACGAGTTGTGAGATTGGTATTTTAACATGCAGTATATCTGTATAATTGCAATCTATATCTCAGAACTCACTTTTCAACAGCTAAATTGAACTACAAATCTCTGTGGTATTGTTTATGGAAAATTCCATATGCTTTTTAGGACTTTTGACCTAGATATTTTAATGTTTTCTGAACAAGAATTTCCCATACTTTACCAAGAGACTTGTTAGGAAAAGCACACAAGAAATGGAAAAAAAAAAACATTTCATTGCTTTATTTTCTGAAGTTAAAGATCTCATAATACAGAGGATAAATCATTTCTGCCAAAACATTTCCACTGTACAGAATAGATGTCTGTAAGCTGATAGATGTCAGTATCCTATTGTTATGAGTGTAACACACAAACTCAAAAAGCAGCAATCACAACTAAAGAAAATGATGAGATCATTAATAAATGAACTGAGCTATATGAATAATTTTATAAAGCAATGGTTGTAAAGAAGTGCGCTCACGAAGATGACTTAACAGCTTGCAGAATTTATTTTGTTTATCTTACTGAAATGTTCAGGATTATTTTTCTGTAGAGGACAAACATAAAACCAAACTTACGGTATAAGAAATGCATACTAATTTATAATCTACTCCTTAATGCTTTTAGCCAATGGTAGCAGTAGGGCTTAAAGCCCTTGAACTGTAATCAAAAATGGTTAGCTTTTCTGCTGTAAATGTGAATGAATATGCAGTGGTACAAAGTTGAATAAAAATCTAGAAGTCTCTGATCTCAGGTTACCAGAGTTCTTTTCTTTAAAGACTTACTTGACCTTACAAAGGAGTGTCAGCTAATTAGATTTAAGCAATGCTGTTCCCAAGAGCTCCAATTATGGCTCATATGTATACTCTGCAATTCATTAAAAAAACATGCATTATAACAGCCTTACTGTATATTAGTTTGCATACACATCAAAATAGAACTTCAATAACCAGAATTTACAGATTTGTTTTAATTTTTCTGAAACATTCAGATGTTTCATACATACCCGTAACTATTGTTCATAATAGTTGACATACATTTCTTGAACAGTCTGTGCAAGGGTAATTTATATTTGTTTTTGGAAGTGGTCAGACTAGATAACTGCTCTGCTCAAGAACATCTACTAATATTAATATAATTCTTTTTTTTTTTTTTTTAAAAAGGAACAGACTGTCCTGGGTTTGACGTCTATAGAAGACAAGGAGAATATAGCAATAAGAATGGCTTATGTTTGCTATTCCTCATTCACACTCTAAACTTGTCACAAAAATGGATGACCTACAGTTCTATGCTTTTTTTCAATTCTTGTCTTGTCATGGTAATAAGACATCAGAAGTTTAATGTTTAATATGTCCTGTGAAATATAATAGCATAAAAAGATTTGTGGATATAAATATGCTTGCTACCTCAACTTTTTCCTTTTTGCCATGTGACTACTGGGTTGACAAATCCACTTCACTTTTGTGCTGCTACCTACTGCTTCCTAGTTTCTGGTAATAAAATTACATGCTTGGGAAGACTATGGACACTTCCATCACACATGAAAAAGCCCCTCAGAAGGCAATAAACACTTTGGGCTTCTTGCAGCCCCTAGATCTGGGGTTACCTAGCTGATACTGGTGATACATTCTCCTACTAGTGGCCTAGCCATGCTTCACCTTTATTAACTCAAGAGTGAAATGTATAAGCTGCTGGAGTGTCTTGCAATGTGATGTCAGTTTTGGGTTTTTAGTGACCACAAGGAAACCCTCACCAAGACCCTTGTCAAGATGATTTTATATTCACATTATTTGGTAAGAGGAGGGTAGATATGTAGGATTTAACCCAATCAAACCAAGGAATTTGAAAATACCAACATTCAAGAGAGACGTAGTGCCATTTCATCTTAACTCACATGGATTTCAACTTGATGGACCATACTGTAAAAGATACTTCAAAAGTGATGGAAAGGATTGAAGGGCTTTTAAGCCAAGAAGGTAAATGTCTGTGAAGGGAAACCCTGCATCTATTATCTGTCTAAAGCTATACCTTACCAATATTTGCAAGTTATGTTGCTATGGCTTCTCTCCCCTTTAGCGCGTTGTCTTTGCACGCTTTAGTAAAGATAGTACTGTTTATGAACTGATGCCGCACTTACTTGAAAGGGGCAGAGGAGAATGAATTATTGAATTAAATGTTAGCAAGAGAGGAACTGAGCCGATAGCTAGCAACATATACATTTTATGTGTCTTCAATACATGCTATAGTTAGTTTCAGAGCACCTCAGTTCAAATGTAACTTGCCTGAATAATCTCAAAATTAAAAAAAAAAAAAGAAAACGAGAAGTAAGAGTAAAGCCAAGAAAGTCCAAGCAAAGGGAGCTTTTCTGTGGCACTTAAACAAAAGCAGCAGAAATTTAGGTTAATAATAGAAAAAGTGCCACAGCCTTATCCTATAGAACCATTGCCCTAATGGAAGCATGTGTGTAATCCTTCTAAAAATGTCATTAGAAGAAAATTTGTCACTCCAAACTGTAGTTACATTTACAGTAGAATATTTGTACAAGCTAGTTGCTGAAATACATCTGTTTTGATTCCTCAGTAAAGAGAGGAAAGGCAAGAAGCTCTAGGCTGTATTTACCATGGCACACACTCAAGATAAGCCTTAAAATTGCTTTTTGGTGTCCAAACAGTGTGGTTTCCCCATCAAAAGGTTATTTGTTATAAAAGAGCTTTATTTGGCAAAACACTGGGAACGTTCATTTTTAATTAGAGCAGCAAACTTCTGAGCAGTCTAAAGCCAAAATTATGGCATTTTATGATGCTTCTTCTCCTGACTATGAAAGAAACAAGTGCAGCAGAATCTATTTCATCCCCTGAGAATTCCCTATAGGTCAATTGAAAAAATGAAATCAGAAACTGTAGCACTGAGTATGGTTTCTTATCTCTTGAGGACTTATTTAAATCCTGTGGAGCAGGAGCTTAACTCCTGGTGTTTTTACCTTGTTTACCCTTGCGGTGCTTAAAATGTTAAAACCTTATTTCATTAATTTCCTTTTCTTGTGTATGTATATCATATTTTTAACTCCATCTTTATTTTGAGTGTTTCTGCATTTAATGTTATTAGTGAAGTGTGAGAGGGTCAAATGCTAGCTTAGGCATCTCTTTTTATCCTTTGTCCTTGAAGGAATGGGAGCTTTTGTTTCACTGGATATTTCTTGTTGCTCCCAACTGGATATTGTGCTGTAATTGCAAGTCTCCAGGTAAAACAAATTCAAATCTAGCTGATTGACTGTGAAATTTTCATCCAAATTTCTCCAAAAAGATAAATAATTACATGAAACAGCTGACATATTTGAATAAATACTAGATCAAGCTAGAAACATTTTTTCTTAAAAAAAAATGAAGTGCAAACTACATTCAGATTTAGACAAAACAAATAACATTCTACCTGTTGTTTCACATGATAAAGCCTATTAAGTCCATTAAGTAAAATAACCATAATGCATCTGCAGCAGTTTTGAATGAATGCACGGTCAATACTGTCTGTCCTTATGGATTATAATTTTTGTGAGAAGGTCAGAGGGGATTGTTACCTGTTCCAGGAGCTCTCTACCTCAGGAGTTTGCTTTCGGAGTGGGATCAGCAGCAATACTAGTTGTGCAGATTGTATTTAGCTTTGGAGTGTCACAAAAGTTTGGCTTTAACTATCACCTCACCCGAAAGTGTAACATCTTGCGAACCATGTAGGAAAGGTTCAGTTGTAATATTTCAACATCTGTGAGGGGCATGTTTGTCTAAAAACTACTGTAGAACACAGCAGGTTGAGCTGCTGGGGAAGATTTTTTTTGTCTGGAAGGCAGGAGAGTTAGAGGGCCTTCATGGAGAGACAAAAGAACCTTTATCTCAGCTTTACTTTTACCAGATTTATAAGAGATATTTGTAGCTCTGGGCATTTCTGGAATAAAATACTGTAAAACTACCAAAAAACTAATTTGTTTTACAGTATGAGAAAAACACTGAAGTTGCTTGAAGTTCATTTTGAGTAGCATGAAAGAAATTAAAAGACAAAATCCCATGAAAAACCTGCCACATCTATTTACTAGAACTGTGAAATAGAACTAAATTTAAAGGGGGGCTTTAAAATAAAATAGACTGACTGTTTCCCACAGAATCGTCCATCATGCCTAGCTAGTTTGGCATATTAAATTGAAAGTGAGTTTTGTAGGAGGCACCAAAAGGTCTATTTGAGCAGAGATAATAGAATTAATCAAGGCGGTTTGCACAGGAATGAACCTGAAACAATCTGAAGGGAAAAACAGATCTGTGTGTTCCTCAGCTGATGAGAATTTTAAGGCTTTCTTATCAGGAAAGATGTGTAACTGAAATCTTCATCAACTCTTCAAATCATAAATCTAACAAAGAATATTTTTATACCACTCTTTTGATCTGCAGTGGATTAACATCTTGAATAGTATTTGTGAATAGCTTCCAGAAGAAAGAAGAAAGAAAGCCAATGGGGATAATAAGTGCTATGGACCAGCAGAACAGAAATGATGCAAAGTAGGACTCTTCCTCTGGGAAAAGACAGTTGAGGAAGGCTCTTGTAGAGGTTGATAAAAATGAATGATGACTAATACTTTTTACAGACAAAGAGGAAGCAATATGCAAAGAAATTATTTTACAAACAAAAGGAAATGCTTGCGTAAAGGAGAGGATTAAACTGTGGAACTCAATACCACAGAATGTTGTGGAGGCAAAATCACAAATGGATTCAAAAAGGACCAGAGGACCAGACAACTTTCGTGAAAGTAAGGGCTGTTGGTAATTATTAAGCATGATGTTCTATGCCCATCCCCCGACATGGAATATCTTTAAACCACTAACTGCCAAAAGCTAGCAGACAATGGTAAGTGAAGGATAATTTCAGAAAGACTGATGAGTCAGTGCATGAAAAAACAGGTCAGCTGAGGTCATAAATACAAAATCAGGATACTGTCTGGCAGTATCAAATGCTCAAACAATGAATGCTAGCTTACAAACTTAGGAAGGTATGAAGACCAAAGGCCACAGAAGCGCAGTCATATCCCACTACTTATCAAGGATGCATTCCTGCAAAGTGTGACAGTGGTATGAGAGACGGCAAATAATATTTTATAATTTAAATAAGTAAATAAATGTGCATGGATAATAGACTGCAGCATAAGATCTTTCCTGCTCACTTTCTTCAAAACTGACATTTCCAGAAATACTTCAACTAGCCATGCTGTTCTGTAAAAGTCTCATCATTCTCCATGGTAGAACACAAGCTCTCCATCTACCTCAAGTCCATAGGCCTTTAATGTTTTCCTCTCTGGTGAGCTGGCACAGTAGTATATCTTCACTCTTTAGTCTTGGCCAAATTTGCCCCATGAGAAAGCTTCTTTGTCATACAATTTGCTTTGACAGTATGGGAATATAACATGGTCAGGGAAGGTAAAGCATACAGTAGAAGAGAGTTCTCACCACTGCAGCATCAAATCATAGAATCACAGAATTGTTTAGGTTGTAAGGGACCTTTAAGATCATCTAGTTCCAATCCCCTGCTATAGGCAGGGACACCTCCCACTAGACTAGGCTGCTCAAAGCCCCATCCAGCCTGGCCTTGAATGCTTCCAGGGAGGGGGCATACACAATCTTGCTGGGCAACTTGTTCGAGTGTCTCACCACCCTCACAGTAAAGAATTTCTTCCTAATATGTAGTCTAAATCTACCCTCTTCCAGTTTAAAGCCATTTCCTCTCTTTCTCTCTCTACATACCCTTATAAAAAGTCCCTCCCAGCTTTCCTGTAGGCCCCCTTCAGGTGCTGGAAAGTTGTTGTAAGGTCTCCCTGAAGCCTTCTCTTCTCTAGGCTGAAGAGCCCCAACTCTCTCAGCCTGTCCTCAGTGGGGAGGTGCTGAAGCCCTCTGATCATCTTTGTGACCTTCCTCTGACCTGCTCCAACAGCTCGAATCAACACTTCATGTTGTGTGTTACTGTATGCATGATCTGTTTTCTCTTTTCCCTAGTCCATCTTCTAGGTCACAGGGCTAGAAAGTCTTTCATTCTCACTTAGACTGACTATTTTTAGAAGAGGATCTACTCATCAATTTAGAACAGAGCCAATACCAAAAGCTAACTCTTCTGTGAGGTCATTTCTAACATCAAGTCAATTCTAATATCTAGTAGTCCATACAATTTACTATACCATCATAGCATGCTGGACAGTTTCTTCCTAAGGTAACATATACCAGTCTTAGAAACAAGTGTTCTGATAGTGCAAGCAGACATCAGATTCAGTAACCGTAGTTCCAGTAGAACTCTAGCATGGTCCATCTTTACTGAAGTAAGCTACTGAAAGAACTTTAAGGAATAATTATGTTTGATTAACAACACTTGCAGGAAGAAAAGTGCCAGTTAAGCTTACTTCATCTGTTGCATCAAACATACTTAACTTCCATGCAGCTTTTATACTGTTCAGCAATATTCTCAGAAGTAGTGAATCTGCATGATTAATTCAGCAATCAAATTTCTGAATGAAGAGCTCCACAAGACCTATTACTTTGCAATCAGTGATATTTTATCCAGCAACTCCTAAAATGTATGTTTACAAATGGCTTTGCATTTCCAATTAAGTTTGGTGCCTGCATTGAGGTCAGCAAACACTTCACAGTGGTCCTCAGTAATCCTTGGTACTTTTCTCACAGAAAAATAAGATCAAGGATATCTCAGCCCAAAAGAGATGTCGCACTGAAGAGTTCAACTCTCCATGGAAAAATCCCTTTCCCCTCCAAAACATGATGGATACATCCACACTACCTTTTGGGAATGGCCTAATGGGAATAGCCACCTGTGCAAGAATAATTACTCATTTGTCTGTCCACTGGCAGGTCAAGTCCTAGTTGGCAGGGACTAAGCTGTGCCAATGAGTTTGCTAAATATTAAACAGAATGGACAGTTGTGATCCAGTGCTTAATTCCATGTTCCAGTCCTGTTTTATTTCACAGCATAAATGCAGGCTTAGAGACTAAATTCAAAGATTGGAAATTAAAACTACTACAACTTTCTCTCAGTATAAACAGAAAATCATAGTTTTTAAAAAGTAGGTGCTGGTAGGAGGTCATAAAAAGTCTCAAAAGGTTTGTTCAAGAACATAGGCTAAATTCTGGAATCAGAGAATAACTCAGATTGGAAGGGACTCAATGAGGACATCCCGGCAAGCCTCCTGCTCAAAGTAGTGTCAGCAATGAATATGGACCAGGCAAGGGCTGCCTACTGAAGTACACTGGAATCTTTTTGAAAGCCACTCACAGTTGCCAGATATGCTTTGAGAATACCAAGCAATAAGCAAAAACCCAGATTTACCTATAAAAAGTGAATAGGAAATACCTGGGGAAGCAGTGTATGTGCACTGAAGATTTTAAAACAAGGATTTAACCTATCTACAGCAAAGGATCACTCATCTGTTTGATATAACAGCCTTCATACATAGCTGATCCCCCCTGAAATAAATAGCTCTTTGAGAGTAATAAGCAGTGCATTAAACTCAAATCCAATTCCTTGGCTTTCAATACTGTTGAGCATTCTGCCATCCAAATATTAAATGTGAAGCAGCTGCACTATAAGAGTGCCAGAAATTTATGGTCAATAAAGATCTGCCACTCGAGGCTAACATAAACGAAGAACAAGCCATCTGCCTAAATTCCAGAAAACTGCTTCAAATATACGCCTCAGATCTCTGGGCAGAACATAAAGATCTCACATCTTAATGGCATTTAGTATAGGTAGCCAACAGTACCCTGAGTAAGAAATGTATTTTTAATCACACGTAAGTAATGCCAGGATTTACCCTACTTCATCTATACTGGACTAAACATATTTGGAGCCAAAGAAGTCACAGAAAGTGTACACATCTTCTGCATAAGCAGAGATAACTTTCTGAAGAGAACCTCAGACCAACATCCACATTATTATACCACTCTGGAATGTGCAGTGATGCAGGAAACATCAAAGAAATTCTTCAGACTGCCCCCTTGTTCGCAGTAGACTTTTTTGGTGAATATATAGTGTGTTGATTTTTTGAATGTCTGCTACAGGAGAGAAAGAATTTTTATACATAACTGCATATGTAAACACTATGTTATCAGCTATTAGGTGTTTCCAATAGGCAAGGCAGTTTTCATTCTGTTTTGATTATTTTTGCTTTGAAGTCCTAGGAGCTCGGTAGGCAATGGATCTACCATTTCCTTAAAGGTTCCCTCTTACTCTAGAATGAACAAAAAGCAGAAGATGGAAATTTTTAATCCTTTCTACCAGAAATCCTGACAGGATGGGGAGAAAAAAAAAGACTGTAAGAACTGTATTAAACCTGTGGAAGTCAAAGGCTCTGTTAAAAAGTGAAAAACAGAAGGAGTATTATTTGATTCGGTTATTATGAATTTTGGAACAACACAGACTTTTTAATGAAGGACTATTTTAATGCTTCTGCAGAAATATGAGGAGGATAATAATTACTATCAGATCCTTTTTAGTGATTCTGTTTTTACAAATTAAAAAAGGTACAAATCTTAATTAATTTTTACAAATTAATTAAGAAGGTACAGTTGCAAAAAAAAAAAAAAGTATACATTACAAAAAGGAAGACGCAACCTATATACTAGAACAACATGAGTGAGGCTGCTGAACTCTTTTGTTTAATATAATTTTTGTTATAAAAGATGGCTACAGTTTGTGAATTAAAATAAAGCATAATATATAGATTCTCTTAAAGACTGCATCCAAATTTGGGGTTTAGCAATATATGAATATGTGAACATTCACATATAATATAATTTTCCTTCATTAAAATGTTACAGCAACAGGATGTAAGATTACTTTGGAACTGCTATCAGGCTTTTTTTTCCCCCTGTATAAATATATATCAACAACAAAAAAAATCTTCACGTCATGTAGGACTATGTGTAGTTCTCATGCACAGTATACAGCTGTGTAATTTAGACCGTGATGCAATCAGTTTAACATGGGATAAATTTTCTGGAGAAACTGATATTATTTACGATCACCAAGAACGCCACAGGGGCTTTTTCGTAATTAAGTTTAAACGCGAGAAGAAGAAAAAGGCCACATGGCCATCTAGTGCTTAATGTGAGAAATGCAAGTGATCAACTTCGATTCCTTTTGGAACCACTTCACGGGTCTCTCTTAACAGTGGAAACACTCTCAGGGTGCATGCTATTTCTGTAAAGATTAAATATGAATTTCTGGCTGACAGAAATCTCTAGTAAGGGGCTTATTTCACAGGTTCAGCTATCCCCGATAATTGTACTGTTTTTCTAGACTTTCGCAGCACACTCTTCAGTATGGAACAGAGAATATTTTAAGACTTTCTTGGGACTTGAATGGGTAGACTGCGTTTCAGTAGAAGTTGAGTGCCTAACTGCATTTGGTTATGTAAAGAACACCATCTGATATGCCGATATGCCAAATTATTATTCAAAGCAAAATAAAGATTTCTTGCCTTTATCCATTATAGCAGGCTTGCTGGAGCTGACGACCAGAGCACTGCTCTGAGAGAGGGTTTATGCCCAGCAGCTGGCAGCTCTCTGCCATGCAAACACACCAGGTTTACCCTGCCACATAGTGTACAACAATGTGCTGCCACTCTCAAGTCTGGTCTTGCCTTGAGGACACAGTCAAACCCATTGCATAAAAGATAAAGATAGATGTAATTGGATTCTTCAGCTTCAGTATGACCTGGTGCTGAACCAGAGCAACTATTTGCAGATCTGTAAGTCAAAGAATGCTTATATCTGTCAGTACGTGTCAGGGTGGAGTTATGACAAACAATTGTTACAGTCATATGGTAACGTTTGCCCGTGCATTTTATAATGTGTTCAGTGCAATAAATTCACATTTTACCATACACAGAAGCACTTTTGTTTCCTTTGAAAGCAATAGGAATTTTACCACTGACTTTGGCAGCATTACATTTCTTATGAAATTAATTCATTTGTGAACATATACATTTATGGTATTAGTTATCCTTCACGAAAGTGTAGAAATGATCGGAAAATGAGTTAGGTTGGAAGGAAGTTCCAAAGATCACCTCATCCAATCAGCTAGGAAGAAGGAAGGACCCCTTCTTCTGACATGAGAATACTTCCTGACATCATTTAAAAACTCAGGCTGAATCCTTTCTGAAAATGGACCATTTTGAAAACTGACAATATTTTCAATGCTCACTTTCTGCTTCAGCATGCTCTGCTGCTCTACTTGGTTCCACACAGAAAGCCAAAGTACTGACTGAAATCCTTCAGGAAATGGGATGAAAAAATCTCTCATGAAAGGAATTTTTAATACACATGAAGATGCAAGAGACAGAGCTAAATGCCTCATCAGTACATGTTCATTAGGAATGGCCCTTTTGTGCTTAGTGAGTTTTAATTAGCACTACCTTTGTCGCTGCAGGGGATGCTGCCAATGACAGCTGAGTTCACTGTCTTGCTGACACTGGGTAAACACAGTGATGTCTGCACAGACATGGATCTCTTCTGTACTCATAAATGTGGGTTCTTGTCCTACCTCTGCCTCGTTTGTTAATTACAGCCACTGAGAATTATGTCATCAAGCTTTATTTGAAGGCACTTTCAGCATAAAGATGAAAAAAATTAAATGACATTATAGATAATAAGGGACCACCTGAGCCCTATAGCAATTTTTACAGGCATATGGGAATTGGTGGGCTATTCAAGAATGCAGAAGAAATATCTGAGATGATTAATTCATTAAATAATTCCCCAGATTCTCACTAAGTACTACATATACACAGGTCACATTATTCTCCTTCTCTTTTTTTCTGGTGTACAATTAATGAGATGGCACACAGAGGAGTGGTTGGATTTAAATGTAAGAAGAGATGCCATCTATGTAAATGTCCTGGAGGAAGCCCAGACTGGCATTTCACAGGAAAAATACTAATGTAGAACAACAGCATTATGTAATCTAGGTAACTGGATTTACCCCACGTGAAAGGATATTAAACTAAGCCAAAGAAGAAATATCTTGAAAAATATCTCAGGGTTTAGACAGGATTTTGTGAAAGATACATGGAAGTCCCTTCAAAATTTTGAAAAATCTCATCATCCTATCATACAAATATATATTCCTATCACATTTCAAAAGATCGGACTCGGTGCTAAGAGAGCTGCAAAGAACAGTTTATTGTAAAGAAAAATGTAGAATTTGAATATTATAGGAATTATAAAAGCACTTTTAACGAGGTGCAGTATGTCCAGTAAGTACATCCTCTAGCTTCCATCACTTCAGTATGTAGATAAGGGATGATGCACAAAGCATAGAATCATTCTTGCTGAATTCAAGTATGGAGAGGCAAGTTCTCATCTAAATAAGGACCCTTCTGATATACTTCATCACTAGCATAGATGTAACTCTGGTTCTTCTATTCCCCTACTCTAGACTTCAATGAGAATAACTCTATGTTCACATAGTAATATAGAAATGCATATATAAATAGATCAATCAAAGATAGTTACCATTTTAAGTAGTTGCTCTTCAGATGTTTTCCTGCTGTTGTATTTGAGGAAGGAAAGACCCTGAAAAAATTAAAAGGTGAATTGGGATACAGTCTAACCTCAACTCCATATCGGAGTCCCTTATCGCCACTGGATATTTCTCTGTATTTTATAGCACATTGTATCAGTCTGAAATAGGGAAGTATTCACAGATTCTCCCTGTAGATGGAAGAGATAGGCACTGGTCGAGATCCATGGCAGAGAAGACAACTGAACAAAGATCTTTTCAGGCACAAGGCCCAGAGTGTCATTACCTTTCAAGCTTCTGATATATATGTTCATACCTTATTATTATTATATGGTACAAAGCACATAGATGAAAATACACTTGGAAAACTAATTAATTTATTTAGTTCATTAAGTTATCTTCCATTTCCTATTTACTGAATTTTCTCCATTTTCCTTGGTAAGCATAAAGCTTTCAAAATCTTACTACGGGTTTGGCAAAAGCTTATTACATTGCATTTAACTTCCTTAGTTGATTCAAGGATTTCCTGATACCTTTTGAACTGCTACTTGATGCCATTTTGCAAATGAAATGACTTAGGGGATTGGTAACAGGATACACAGCTTTCGCTTGCTGGTCGATTGCCATCTACCTTCTGTCAATACTGATTACAGTAATGTGCAGTTGCTTGCTGAAAATGAATAGGAATTCCAACTCTGCTTGCTAACTGAAAATAACTGCATCAGAAACTACCCTGACAACTGACATCTAGGTTGTGATGCCTCAATGAAATGGGTAAAAGTAGTGCTGGACTCCATTTCTATCCTTCTGGGACAGGATTGGATCACTAGATAATTTGTGGAATTACCTACTACCCCTATAGTGGCTAGTCAATGACCAAATAAGGAACTTCACTTTACAGGACTGCCAATGTATCACCTTTCAGGAGCATTAAGTTCACTTAAAAAAAATTAACTTTAGCAGAGTAGGATGTTATTGCTTTTACTGAGGTCACCAAAAGGGTAATACCATTCTCAGTGATGCTAATGTGAAGGTACAGGGGTGACATGAGTTAATTGCCCAGTTACCACTCTATTATTGATTTATACTCTCTTGACATTTACAAAGAAATAAAATAGAGTTTACAAATACACACTCACAAAATATTAGCCCCAGAAACTACTGCAAAGAGATGGACTTCATATTGTTAAAAATATTTTATGCAAAGCAGTGAAATTAAGAAAAGACATAATTTCTTCTCTAAGTTTTGTTCTGTGAAGCACTAAGGGACTGAGTGCTTAATGGTTTAGTGATGGGACTCAGCAGGTCAGGTTGATGGTTGGACCTGATGATCCTGAAGGTCTCTTCCAACCTAAATGAGTCTATGAAACATTAAATGTAATGAATAATTAAAACTATAATTAGTTTTTTTTTTTTTTCCAGTAGCTATGTGCATACAGAAATGTTCTGCTCCTCTGACTAGCACAGCTGTCATAATAAAGGCCCAAAACAGAGCTGCAGAAATATATTTTAGGAATATATCTTACTCTATGCATATTCAATTGTAAAAAGTAAGTGAAGCAAATATAAGAGAATTGGTGCAAATTAACAATAGCTTCCAATAAGCACATACATAACTGTTCTTTTCTTGGGTTTCTTCTGCCAAGACAATTCAATCTGGTAACTCAGTTGCGTCTCTCTTGGTCATTCACAAGTCAGAATATGAGACTTCTTGAAAGCCAGACTTCTTAAGAAACTTCATCCAAACTTCACTTCAGTGATAGATTTAAAATTTACACTTCTGATCTCTTTCCTTGTTTCATAAAACACTGTATGACTGTGTTTTATGTAGCAAGTCTGAAATTCACTTAATAGTACAAATCTGCATTCCTGAGACTCAGATAAGATAACAGAAGATGAATCAAGTAGATACTGATAGTCCAGATGCAACACAAGTCCTGTGTTGGTTCATATCAACATCCTGAAAAATATATCTTAGATCTACTTGTACACATGTTCTGTACACTTATCTGAATTCCTAGGCTAGACTTGTCAAGCCTGTAGCTTTGCCCCTAGCAAGCCTTGGGCCTCTTCATTACTGTACGAGTTTGGCCTTCTCCCAGCATCGGGAACACACCATTGTACCAGGTGTAAGAATCAGGAAAAGGAACAAAGAGTCTAAGAAACTTGGCAAAACATCATACGGTTAGTCTGTTGAGAAAGCAGGGAAAGTAGTACACCTACACGAATGTAGAAATATATACAGATCATCACTCTGAGAAAAGTCAGCTATTCCACGATGATGGTAGCATAGAAAATAGAGAAGCAGCTCTTCCCAACGACATCCTTCTTGGAGCATTTAATGTATTCCATGCCAGTGAAGAAATTCCTTTCCAGGTACCCTTTACCAGCATGCCTTTTATTTTATTTTATTTTATTTTATTTTATTTTATTTTATTTTATTTTATTTTATTTTATTTTATTTATTTATTTCTATCTTTTGTATTACACAGAGGCAAGCCAATAAAACTCACAAATCAGTTTTGATGGGTTTGATGCATGTTTCTTCAGACCAGGATCAGCTAACTTAAACAGACTTTTTGTTTCTGTCTGTCAGGAAAAGGTGGACTGTCTCAAACTTATTCATGTTAGCACACTATCAAATTACATATACAAACTTTCTAGCAAAAAAACAGAGTATTTTATTAAAGCATCCTACTTTCAGTCTGGCAAAAAAATGCATTTATTGTGAAAGAAAGTACCTATTTGTACAAATCCGTATGAGAAAAATGCACTGAAAACCGACAAGTATTATTTTATATACTGTGATATGATTTATGGAGTGTGCTTATTTTTATGGTGACCTTGATGTATTTCCTCAGATAAGTGACTGAATTTTACAAATGATTTAATAGGTAAATGCGTTGTCTCTTAGCAATCTTAAGTGATGCTTGCTTTTACACTTCTTTTCTTAAGCTTTTAGATTTATGTAAATAAATGACAAGGTTCATCATCTATAATATAAGAATGCATATGCTGTAATGAGGCTAGACTTGTGGAAGACTGTATGACATGATTCTTACTGAAAATGTACACATGGAATTTTAGATCTATACCGATACTAAGTTTCAGTCTTAAATTTATTAAAATGTCATTCTTTTGCATTTCTTTAGAAATTAAAATTGGCTTGTACTGTTAAAAATATGAACAGAGTGAAAATTAATTAATCAACGTCTTCTGAACGTGGTTGTGCTCTATGAATTGCAGAAGGAATCACAAAATCACAAAAATCACAACTCTGTGTTTTAAGTAATTTCAGTAATTATACAAGAAGACGAAAGGGTAAGCTATGTATAAAATGGGCCACCTCTCTGGGATCTGATACTTCAGAAACTGCTTATCCTCTTTTTATTATTTTTCTTTTAGTTACACTGGATCATTCTGATATGGTTACATTAGGAGTGATCGGTGATAGATCTCAGGTATTGGTGGCTTTCATCTGCGCAGGTCTCCACTTGCTTCCATCTAGGAAGACATGCTTAGAGCAAGAGGAGGAGTGCCACTGCTCCTCAGCCTCTGCCTCAGCCCCTCCTGCCTCAGCTGCTGCCTACTTAGCAGCACTGACTTGAATCACATATCCCCAAGTGGACTATGTTGAAGCAGCCTAAGTGCAAGCAGTTCCACAGAAGGCAGTCATGAGGAGTTGGCTTATATTTTCCAAAACCAGTGGTTCTCAGCCAGTGATCTGTGAAACACTGGGTATCTGTGGATGAACAAAAACATAAGGGATACCTAAGTAAATAAAAACAAGAGTACTGTCATGAGCCGATACCTCCACTGAAAATAAAAGATGGAGATCTACAAATGGAATAAATTTAAAAACATTCTATTAAACAATTCAAGACCCAGAACAGACTTCAAAACCTATATGTAATCTGCAAACTCAGTCCAAGCACAACATGTTCTGGGATTCTGTGAAAACAGATGGTAAATTAAACATTTTAGGGAAGTTGAACTGTTTTATCTCTACATATACATAAGCATAAAAATAGCCAAGACAGGCCAATTAATTGAATTAGCATTATTAACCCAGGGAGAAGTAATTTGTTTAAATGGCTTATTAGACTTCTGAAGTGCTATTTTTTCCTGTGATGTTCAACTGAAAACACTGTAGTTTTCATCAGTTGATGCAACAGAGATTGAATTATTCCCAATTCTCAGCAAAAGCTCATTTTCATCTGCCATGCCTACACTGTCAATATCAATGTACACACAGTGTTTATCAGCATACGCTGCGTGAATTACACTCACTTATCAATAAAACATCATTTTCTTTTGCCCTGCCTACATTTTTAATCCAACCATCCCTAACAGAATCAATGAGGTGGAACTGTTTGTGCACAAGTTTTGTATCATAAGCACTTTCATCCTCTTAATCCCTGTTCTAGTCTGTTTCAGAGATCTGTTCAATCTGTTCAGTTTTGCTGTGTTCTCACATCGGTACTGCTTTAATCTCTTTTCACAACAATGTCCCACACTCACCTGTCCTCGAGTTTCCAAGATATTGCCTAAGACCTTTGTCTCCTGGGAGGCAATCCAAGGTGACCATTCAAACCTAGCAGAAGCCTGCACTTGACTAAAGAGCATTTCAGAACAGCCCATATTGGACAGAACATGTAGAAAGATACATATATATGCTGAAACTGTCATGCATATTAACATTTGCAATCATTTTTATAAATAAGCTTGAGGAATATATATATATATATATATATGTCATTCAAGATCAGGCTGGGTGGGGCTCTGAGCAAACTGATCTAGCAGTAGGTGTCCCTATTCATTGCAGGGGAGTAGGACTAGATGACCTTTAAAGATCCCTTCCAACTGATTCTGTGATTCTGTGATTCTATATTTCAAATGACATTGTAGGCAGCAGATGGTGATGGAACACCACGATTCCCAAATGTAAACCAAGCAACAAACCGTTAGGCAGCTGATCTGCTGTGGCCAGAGCTTTACATGTGGTATGTTGAAGTACTTGCAATAAACATGGAATATTTTTATCTTTGGGCACATATCTCTTGACTGCATTTCGGGAGGAAAAGAAACGAATCACAATTTGCATAAAGGACACTATGAGCATGGCCTGAAATAAGCAACAAGATCAAAATACTATCTCTAAGTACACAGCTATTGTCGTCATCTGAGGACAGTTTTCTTCATACTTGTTCATATGACAACAGCAACAGTGTATGTGTGGAACCCTTACTGCTGCTTTAGCCCAACAGGACTTTTAATCACAAACACCATGAACATTTTTGAACAGTTTTGCACTTCTGCACACTCGCTTCCGTTATGCTAACGGCAGCATCCGAGGTGATTCTGTACTCCTACCATTCATTTGTTTTCAGTGGGGAAGGAGCTGATGGGATCGCTTGCATAGCTCAGGTGAGAACAGGACAGCAGGCCCTGGTTCTTAGGCTCTATTTAGCAACGCAACTACAGGATGAACATCTGAGGACTGAAAGGCTGAAGAGGGGGTGAGACCGAAGTGAATGAAGCATTCAGGCAGCGTAAAACGTTTCTGCTGCTGGTCGCTTCCTTACACCCTGCTGCGCTCGGGGCTGTGCGCAACACCGCGCCGCGATGCTCCCACTTCGAGACAGCTGCCGCCAGGTGCCGTGCCCTCCCTTTGCCCCGTGGCTGCGCTGAGCGCGGCCCATCGCGGCCCGGCACGGCCCGACGAGGCGCAGCGCGCTGCCCGCTAGGTGGCACGGCTGGGTCTCGCACGGCGCTACGAGCGGCGCTGCCCGGAGCTGCGGCCCCCCCCGGCCCGTTAGGTGCGGAAGGAGCCCCCGCCTCACCTTGCGGCTGCCGAGGAAAGCGGCCGGGGAGTAAGAGGGCCCGAATCATCTTAAAAGAGAGGCGGAAAAATCACCATGGGAAACCGCCACGAGGCCGGTTTTGTTTCTCACCTCTTGCAATAAACTCTTGTAATCTGCAGTCATTAGCATAATCTTCAAAGGTCTGCGGGGGGATAAGCTTTAGGACGCCCAGGGTGCGGCTGGTGGGCTCCTGAGAAATTGCTGCACCGCCGCCGGGCTCGGAGGGGTCTTTCTTCGGGTTCAAGGGGTTCCTGTCCGCCGTCTGTCTGGCAGACAATGGGTTGATCCCCGCCCTGAGGGGGCCAGGAGGGCGTCGGGGTCGGAATGCTCAAATCTATTCTCTGGAGGGCTTCTAATTGACGAGGGAAAGGCGTATATTTTCCCTCCGAGTTTACTTTTCTTCAAGGGTAATTATCTCACTCGCATTTGAACTCTTCGGGGGAGCAGAATGAGTTTCCAGTCGTTGGATTCCCCCGCCTGAAATCTATAGCCCTTTTGTGTGAGCCTTCGGAGCTCTGGCAATGAGCAGCCCAACCCGCGGTTCGCAGCAATGTTCATTGCAGCGAAGGGCGTGTTCGGGGAATACAAACAGCACCCACAGATAGTTGCCAAGGGCACCTCATACATCTCTACATTACACCTTGAACCAGCCTGCTCGTATCTTTCGGGTTTTATGGCACGGATCATAAATGATTGTAAAGTCTGCAAATCTTTCATGAAACCCCGGCAATTAATAGTTTAGCCAGAGAACCTTTAAGGAAAACAGAGGCTTTAATGCAGCCCTGGAAATCGGTTCCTAGCCGCGTGGTGCAGGCGTCATCTCACGATTCAGAGTTTTAAGAGGTTACAGCTTTGCGATTCCTTTCGAACAAAGCACTTTCTCCCTCGCTCTGTTTTTCGAGGCAAGAAAACTCAAAGCCACGAGTTAGTGCGAAATGCCAGGTGCTTTCTGATGGGTGGCAGGGGCTCTGCGTAACTCAGCCCGAGCGCTCCAAAGCAGAACCTGTAAAATTGGAGCAGGTTTCCCATTTATGGTCTCAGGTAACCACATAAAACTAGCTGCTTCTTTAAACCGGTTTGGTCCTGATCGTTTCCTGTATTGCGCTTTTCGAGCCAGGAGCGCCCCGTGACCCGCGGTGACTGCAGTTCCCGGCAGCCGTTTAGGTGGTGTTTGAAGGCGCGTTGGGGTCCTTTATCAGTTACTCGCGTTCACAAAGAAAAGGCGCTCGCCTGAAGATGGGAAAGTTTTTCAAGGGAAGCTCCTGCGAGGAGAGAAGCGCCCGGTTCCTATAAATGATTTACGAGGGATGGATCAGTAACAGAGAAAAAGCAGCCCTGGGAAGGGAACGAAGGCACACAAACAGTTGCCTCACCCGCGGGTTAATGAGACCGGGATGGAACGAGGGAGGCCGGGAGGGCTGCAGAAGGGGTGCACCCCCCTTGCCCCGGCCTGTAGCTCCCCTCGTCCTGTCCCCAAATACACTGCGGGTGTCCGCCCGGTAGGTCACAGCCCGGAGCGGGTGGGGAAGGGGAGAGCCTGGCACAGGTGCCCTGCAGCAGTGAGCCGGGGTCTGCGGCCACGGCCAAGCGCTCACAGGGGCTTCTCCAAATTGGCACAGGAGCTGTAGCGTCTGGGGCTTCCCCCTGGAGGTCAGCGCCTGGAAATATTCGTTATCTCCGCTGCGAAAAGCTGCGTGGATTCGTTGCCCGCACTGAGATTGGTTCCATCTCCCCGCCTTGGCTCTGAAGATACAGAGGAGCGATGGGCAAAGGGGCAGCCGCCACCCTGCCGGCCTCGGGATGCCGGGCACAGGGTCCCCGCGGCTGCCTTGCGCCCTCCTGCTGCCCGCTCCTCACCTGGGGGTGGGACTGCAGGTGACCGCAGCTCCCGACCCTCGGGGGCTGCGGAGGGGGTGGAGCCAGAGGAGGCTCCAGGGGCACCGGGCGGCTCCCGGCTCCTTCGGGAGGCCGCGTAGTTTTAGCGCGGAGGTGACACGTGGAAGCGCTGCCTCAGAGGTAACCCTGGCGGCGACGAAACTGGCGAGGGACTCGGTGCTGCCCCCCCCCCCCCCACTCTAACTCAAAAACGCCGTTGGTAACTAAAAGAGGCAACCACTTCATAAATGACGTTTAAGGAAACGCTCGTGTCGAAATGGAAGCCACTAGTTACATTAAGGTTACATCAAACGCGGCCTTATGTGATGAGAAATAGGCGCAAATATTCCCCGCACAGGAAAGAAACCCTATTTCCCACCCTGCGTGCTGTTTGCTTTGGTACGAGGCAGCACCTCTCCCGCAGATAGGTACGCTGGGACGCGCGGGAGAGACTGGAACCTGAAGCACAGAGCCCACCACCTCCCCAACCTATCAAATTGCTCTTCACGATCCAGAAAAGAGTGTGGACGTAGGGTCTCACATGGCTTTAGTGTGTTAATTTTTATTCTAATTAGGACAGCAAAGAAATGACGACCAACGCTTTTTATTCATTTAAGCAAAGTGCTCATGCCCACGGCATCGGGCCGAGATTCCGAGGAGCGAGGTGAAAGCCGAGCCCACGCAGGTGGCGGCAGCTTTTAAGCCATTCGGTCCCGCGGAGCGCTCCGAGCCGCAGCTGCGCGTGTGTCAGTGCCAGCGCTGCCCCTAACCGCGATATTTCACCTGCGATGGGCAGCGCTCCTCGGGAACAGCTTCCCCGGCGACTTTTATTGGCCTCTTAAAACCCACCTCTGTGATAACACCGGAGGGCTTGGGGTGTATGTACACCTTCCCTGTGGCTACCGGGGCAATTATTTCCAGTGATTATTTAATGTTTCGTAACGGAGGGAATTGCCAAGCGAAATTCTCTTTGTCCCCTCCAAGTGACAATCGAAAGCCCCTGGAAAGCGGACCTGCAGCTTCCACGGGTGAGCTCAGGGAACGAGACATCGGCCTCCGTAACGAGATCCAGCGGCACGGCGAGGGACCGCGGTGAGGACGCAGAGCTGAGCTCCTCGCTGAGAAACCCATCAATCACAGAGGCCAGAGGAAAAGAACGTTTTTCATCTCTTTTTCTCCCCAGTCGCAGCGCATGACCCTCGCTGCGCCGCTCCTTCGAGTGCCGCTCACATCCCGACACTCTGCGCGCTGCGGGACGCGCACAGGGCCGTGCGCTCCACGGGCACTTTCTTCGCTCCTGCGTGGCACCTCCCGCTCTATTTCACACCGCATGGACACCCCGCGTGGCGGTGACACACAGCCCCAGATGCCCGCTCCCCTTCCCGATGCCTCCGCGGGTGTAAGCGGTGATCTCACGGTCCGAGCGTTAATTATTGTTTCGAGTCTGAGTGTGCCGTGGCGGAGGACAATGACAGTTATTATTTTATACACACTTCCTTGTGTCACGACCTGCGCGGCGCTGAGAGGTCCGAGTGTCTCTAGGGCAGGGAACAGGGGCGCAGTGAACGCGGGGGCACAGCGGGGCGGCTCCGTTCCCGCAGCGCAGGGCCGTGAGCAGCCCGAGCGGATGCCGCCCGAAGCCGGCGCTGGGCACGCACCTCCCCCGCGCTGCCCGCAGGCCGTGCCGCTGGGCCGATGCTCCGGGGGTGCCGGGTCAGGCGGCGGAGCCCCACCGGGAGTGCTCCGGGC
>JACDJE010000512.1:55197-230955 GCA_016647715.1 Pavo muticus
GCCGGGCCGGGAGCGCCTCGCATGGCCGCCGGCGGGGCGCGGGGTGCGCGCAGGGCCAGCCGCGGGCTGTGCAGCTTTCAGTTTTCATTGAAGCTGCTGGTTACTGTTTAACATCCCCACCCACGTTTGTTTAGTAAATCGATCTGATGCTTGGGCTGAGGCTGCTGCCCTGTCGCCATTGAGCAAAGTTAATTCTCCCTCTGCACACGCACACAAACACACGCACACTCCTACGCCTCTTCCACGCTACAGCGTACGGTTAAGACGGTGCCGGCCGCACCGAGCAAGGCACGCAGCCCAGCGCCGGGACCCAGCGGGGGGTGCGGGGAGGCGGCCAGGCCGGGGGATGCCGCCGCCCTGAGCCGCGAGCGCGCCGCGGGGGCCGAGGGACGGCGCGGTCCCGCCGGTAAGTCCGGGGCTGGCGGCAGCGTGGCGAGGGGCGGCCCAGCCGCGGGAGGAGGGCGTGCAGGCCGGGAGTGCTGCCCCTCCAGCGGGAGAGCAGACAGCAGAGCTGGACTGGGGACGGAGGGGAGGGGGGGGTTCGATTACATACATACACTTTTTTTTTTCCTTAAAGAAATACGTCTAGTCACGTGTCTGTTGTCGGCGGCACGCGGGGCGCTCCGCAGAAGCACGCCGGACGCTGGGCGCAGTCTTGGGCCCCCGGAGCGGGGTGTGCTGCCACTGCGGCGGCGGTTCGGGGACGTGGGAGCCGGCGGGGCACGGCCCCAATGCGCGCTGCTGCGGGTGGCCCCGGCTCGGCCTCGGCGCTGTGCAGCCGTCTGCGAAGCCTTGGCAGCCTCGGTTACAGCTTTGCATCGGGTTTAGAAGCATTTTCTGATTGCCTTCTACTTTTTTTTTCTTTATTAATTTCTCGGCCCCGCCCTCGCGGTGACCTGTGCAGCAGGTGGATTTATTACTGTGAGGCTGCTCCTACTAATAGCTCTTGGCGCAGTGATGTGCCTCGATGAGGAATCCCAAAATACTTCCT
This sequence comes from Pavo muticus, assembly GCA_016647715.1. NCBI lineage: Eukaryota > Metazoa > Chordata > Aves > Galliformes > Phasianidae > Pavo > Pavo muticus. The sequence continues at coordinate 56,189 of JACDJE010000512.1, forward strand.
GTCGGGAAAAAACAATGATTATACATGTCAACATGAAACGATTATGTATATAAACATGAAAAGGGCCAAGCAAGCTGAGGGCTGAGGAAGGGTTTTGCAGGCAGATCCAGCAGCTCCAGCACAGCAGGTGCACCAAAACAGGCCGCCTTGTAGCTTTGTTGAAAGCCAACTTTCAGATGCTGCACTTCAGCCTGAATCCAGCTTCCCATGTGCTGAAATGGGAGACATAGTCAAACATTTTCAGAAAAATACAGTAGGTTGCAATGGTAATGGTATTTTAAAGCAATATTCCTTAGTGAAGTATGGTTGTGTTGTGTCCGACCTTCCTTGTTGTAGGCCACTCCTTGTACAATATGTACTTTGGTTTATTGTGACTTCTTATCCATGTTATAAAGACACTGGAATAACTGAAAGTGACATCTTTGTTACTGCTGCTGTGTTTGTTAAATTGGCTCCATGTGTAGGACTGATCATGCTTCCCAGCTCTCCAAGTCCCTGACTCTTCTGTGTGCTGGATGGAACTACAAAGGGCTATGGAATTCTCCATGTTCCTTAAGAACAGCAGTTCTCACAACTTACATAGGGGCGCATATATATACACACACAGATGGTTTTCAGATATTACAAACTCTGCATCAACCATGTCATTCTTTCCTTTTTATTGTCATATGCTAAGGAAAAGGGGACAAAATGCTTACAGTGTTCTGTTGAAACTCAATTCATGCTTCTCATTATCTTTCAGTTTGGAAAACATTGAGAAGAAAACAGACTTTTAAAAATATTTTTCCATCATCTAGTGCTCAGCTCTCCATCCCTGTCCCTGTTTCTCTTACTGAAGCACACCAGGCAGACTCAGGGTCACTTCGTACACACAAAAAGGTATAATCAGGCATTGGACAAGTTAAGGATGCCATTACCTTGTACTTGATACCGCCTCTCATTTTAGCAGCTCAAGCATTTGAAACCTAGAACTGATTTCCCAAAACTAATTGCTTACCACAAAGCATAGCTTTCTCTGCAACTTATATAATTAGGGGAATATCTCTTTTCCAAATGATTGTATTTAGTGGCATTAATGTAAAAGCAGGACAATGCAGAGATCCAGCCTGCATTTCCAAGATGGCTATTATAAGTACCAATATGCAGTAAAATGGCCGAAGACTTGGTTGGCATCGAGGTAGCACTGCTGCCTATCCTGCCTCCCACCAGTGATACATACAGGAGATACAGTGGAGAAAATGGAATTCCTGAGGCCTGGCAATATCTAATTCTTTGGATAGTCAAGTGATGCTTACTGCTCTTTTGCACGCATCACTAAAGTAGTACCAGACCAGCTCCCTACAAAAGGCCTTGTGGGATAAACACTTCTTTGCTGCTCTCACTCCTTCAGAGTAGACCAAAGTTGAATTTTGGAATCAAATAGGATTTGATGTGTGTTTACTGAAAAACTGAAAAGATGCAAGAACAGAATTTAGTCATCGTGCTTGACATAGCTTCTGTTCTGAACTTTGCTGCAGAATTCATAGCAGATGTATATGGACTCAGTACTGCAAGAGGTTGTTTCTGTTGTGTCTTCACTCTGTTTAGGATTGGGTTGGAAAAATAGGGTCCAGCACATGCCACCAGTTACTTCCAAATCTGCATCACAAACATCAGTTTTCACTGGCTTTTTGTCGGCTACAAGAATCAAAACATCACTTTAAACAATATCCGTAGTATCCTTTAAACAATATTCTTCGTATGAAGAGATGTCCTGAAAAAATTCAAGGTCATTAATGTGGCAGTCCAGCCTCTGCTTGCATGCTCTATACTGGAAAGATTCCAGTAACCCCAAATTTGATGGAAGTTTTGGAAAATTAATCAAATTTTATGTTTGTTTATTTGGGAATTAGATTTATTGTAACAAAACAACAGCAATAATTCACAAGTGACTTAAGACTGAATCATGGCCATCATGTGGTTCTGAGCTGAGGCGATTACGCTTTTATATCTGTTGAAGAGCAGGGGCAATGCGCTCCATTTATTAATTGATATGTGGGCACTTCCCATGCAGGGAGATCTCTACTTCTTTTCTCAAGGATTTTAAAGTTCCATATTTGGCTTGATTAATTCCATTTTTATCTAAATAAAGTGTTTCAGCTGTTCAGAAGTCTTTCTTTTGTTCCCTTTGTGTGTTCAAAAGTGAGCAAAGCAATTAGCAATTTGATATTAAGCTTGAAAAGTAACTTGATTTGCTTCAGTTGCATCATGTTGATATGAGATACACAATACTGGATAATTGCATTATTTCAGTATTGTAGCTTGGTAATGTAGACTGTTTTAGAATATATATAAAGGTTTTTATTTTTGCCGTTGTTGCCTCTTGTAAGGAAAATGTTGCTCTAATACATTAGGGAAAGGCATGGTTCTTAGGTTTTAATGTGCCTTAATGAATGATGCATTATATAACATGTGATGAGAAAATATGGGAAATGCATTACTAACAAATTAAGATGTTTGAGTGTCTTGCAACGGCTTTGATTGAATCAAATTCTTTTCATTTCAGATTTTCAATTTTAAAACAGCACACCCTAAAAATCAGGTCAGAATGCTGTGTGCAATGTCAGAGCTGAGATCTATCAAAGTGAAAGGCTCCAACAACATTTTCAAACCTTTCTCAATTGTCAATTTAAGTTAATTGAAAATGAAAGGTCTCGGTTTCGGGATTGGACCATTTAAATAGAAGCCTGCTGCTTTCATTTTGTAGAAGGGCAATCTCCCTCCACATACGTGTTTTAAAAGGTTCATTCATAATTCTCCCTTCACACTTCTATTGGAAATGACAGAATTCATTATTTTGAGTTCTTGAACTATTTTTTTTGTAACTTGGGTGATGAATTGTATGAGATCTAGTTCATAACGTGGCGCAGAAACCCACAAGATTTAAAATTCTCATGGCTCGATCTGTCTTTTTATGGCACTTGGCTGGCAAGCGCTCAGGAAGCCTCCATGTGCATCTTCTACCTCTTACAGAGCGGTAGGTTGGGATTTTTTTATTTAATACCAACTAGGAAAGAGACTCGCACCCCTGCTTGGTAATTCACTGGAGGTATCCAAGCAACAAGGACATACATTACAGTAGCAGTATACAAGATGCTGTGTGAATTTTCTTTGCCTCCTGCTTATCTGTGAGTCCAACCACAATAGACCTGTACAAATACTGCTGTTTTCTCTCTCTATTTCTAGTATGGCAAAGTTTGCCCCAAGACAATGCCTGCCCAAACATAGAAATTAGAAGCAGGTGGGAGGGGGGCTTTGAGAGATACTAATAAATTCTCAGAACTGCACCCAAGACTAAGTTTTGTGTCTGTGAAATGGAAAATACAGTTCAGGTTGGATTTTTAGTGCATCTCTGGCAGTGTTGCAATGAGAAAGGTTTCTTTGTGTCGTTTTTATATGGGGTTTCTATGCTACACCAGCTTGGTAATGCACTCAGCAGTAACCAGCTGCTTGTTATCCAAAACAGGCAGAAATTTAGGCAGATCTTAGAATTTCCCTCTTTCTTTGTTAAACACAATATTTGTTCGTTAGCTGCTGAAGTTTAAGGTATTGGAACCCGACAAGGAGTGAGATCAGTTTATGCTCTTGGAGCTCTTCCATATACTTGAAAACTCTTCATGGCAACTGACACGTTTCTTCATATATCTCAGGCACATATTGTGCCTCTTGCAGCTAGATTTTTCTTCTTCTTGTTGCTTTGAAATTGATGACTGTAATGACTTATTCATATCGCCGGTTTCAGAATTGCACCCGAAAGTGTCTTTCAGACAGTGTCTTTTGATATGCTCTTCAGGATAATAGTATTTATTCCTTCTGCAAGGAAATGTCAGACTGACATTACGCTGGCAGACAAAAGTCCTTCTGCAGAGGTCTAGAGATGACTCAGAGAACTGAGATATTGTCCATGCTGTGATTGCATATTGATAAACATTTACTCTCCTCTCTCTGCACTTGTTAGTTGTAGTCAGGTGTTGGCCTGTACCTGCTGTTGCAGTTCAGCGTAATTATGATAATGGATATAATTTAATTTACCATATTCCTAAATACCTGTTAATTACTCTCCTGCTCCATCTGCTAAAGAAGTTAGCAGAAGAAGTTAAAAACAGTCTTCTGCTGGGCCATTCGGTAGCCACACTGTGAAGTTGGCAGTCTGAATAGAAACCTTGTATGGCATCAACTATACATATGTAGTTTCACACAATTTCTGGGCGGTTACCATTCAATCTGCACTTCTTTTGTCATCACAGAAATGGAAATATGGAGATTGGCTTTTTACTTACGAAACAAGATGTAGGTTTTATTGCAAGGTCTGACTTTGGTGGCAGATGCCATCTACGCAGTAGGTATGTACTATCCTTACTTAATGACCGTCTTACCTTTTGGAAGTGGCATTCCCAGCTCCAATGTCCAAATCTAAAATATTAAAAAAGGATCTACATTTTAATGTCTTTAATGTTTTCTAAGCCTATTGTTTCAGTTCGTGTTTAACATCGTCTTGTCTTATATATTTCTTTTTTACATCCTTTTTTTGTTTTCCTAATTATTTGTCCCCTTGAGCTTCTGTGACTTTCTACATTAATATTAAACAAGTTATTTTAACAAGTGCTTTAGGGAGACTTAGATTCTATTCTTTTTCATTTACTTCGGTTTTGAAATGCCAGAACTTGGTCTAAAATAAATTTTGAAATGCCAGAACTTGGTCTAACAGAACTTTAGATTTGATTATTTTGACATGAACAATTTTAGCTGTGATAAATTGGAAAAAAATAGAAAAAAAAAGAATTTTGAATAAGAGAATTTGAATATGAAATTTCTCTTTCCCTGTTTCAGAATCTTCTAGATCATTAAGAGTTTAAAGTTGACATCCAAGCTTACATGGAAAGCGATAAAAAACAGTATTATTTCAAAGAAACACCATCTTCAAAAATATATTTTCCTGAAGAGCAAATTAAGCTACAGGATTAGGCTAAATAATTTTAGTTGTAAAATTGTAAAATGCACTAGGCTAATTGCAGATGTATTCAGCTAGTTTTGTGAGTGTTTTTTGCTTGTTGATTGGTTGGTTAGGGCTATTTTGGTGTAAATGAATTGAAGAGAAAAAGAACTTAATAAGAAGCAGTTTTCAAAGCCTGTACCTCCTTAATATTGTTATTTTGCATTGAAAGTAGAACGTAACTGGGATGAGCAGAACCTCAGCTCCCAGGAATGAACAGTCCGTACTGCATGAAAAAATAGAGTTGCTCTCTTTCATGAGCACAGGTTTAGTTTGAGCTTTTAGGTTGATCTGAGTCCATCTCCCCAGACCAATTTCACATATTTCATTCAAATGCCTTTGTTTGCTGGTAAATTAGATTGGAGAAGAAAAAATGCAAGTTTCCTGATGCATTTCATTTACGGTTTCAGGCTCAACCAAACAACCAAGGCAGTTTAAGGTATTAGCGCCATTTGCTTGTGCACCTCATCTTCCACATCTTTTAAATGTAATTGTCGCCATCACTGGCAATAGAATACAAATCTTTGTCCAAAACTGAGGTGAGATAGTAGTTTAAACTGCCACATACAGGGCTGCTTGCAGCTTGATGCTGCGTGTAAGTGGCTGAGGTTCGGGTATATTCCTGCTGTAACTATGGGAAGGAATGGTCGTTTCTGGGGAGAACTGAGGCTGAAGTTGTAGAGTATTGCAACCTCCATATGTCGTTCTGTCTGAAAAACTATTCATTTCATTTCTTGTCAAGAAGAGTGGCAAGCTGTGGTGGTGGATATGTAACCATAGATGTGTTTGCCTGCTCGAAAATTGACAGAGGGCAACTCACCTCTTTTTTTTTAACATCATGTTGATTAGTGGTAAATAGGAGAACAAACAACTTAGCTATAGCAGTCTTTCCAATAGCAAGTCTATAAAGACCTTTTTCATAATAGAGAAAATATGGGAAACTTCAAATAAATATGCTTACATTTCAAGGGCAAGGAAGTGCTAAACAGGTTGCAGACTTTGACTGAGAATGGAATTCAAATTTTAACAAAAGTTTCATCATGAATTTTGTTATCACCAAACTTAATAGTTGAATTTTTATCTTAGTTTGATCTGCTAGGTCAAGTAATTTATTTCCCAGTATATATCTGAAGCTAAAAGTAGGTAGAAAATGAAAACCACTCCTGGTGAGTGTTCTTAAGTTTCTGATACCATAGAACATGAACAGGCATTTTGAAATTAAGATACATGTACGAGAAGCAAACCCTTGTCGGGTAGAAAATGAACACAGATTTGACTGGCCAGGAGAACGTATATATGAGACTGCAGCAAACTTTTAAACTCTTTATGATTCATTTCACAGCTTCGAATTTGTAAGGCCAGCATCTTGCTTTCCATAACAGGAAGGAAGGCGTCGTTACAGAGCAGAGTAACTCAAGCCAACAAGGTGCTTGTTAAACCTCAGCTGTAATGGCAAGGTCATGAAGGAAAAACATTCCTGATAAATAAGTATTTCTTTAGTTGTGCAAAATAACAGTTGTAGAAAAGCTGCTGATGAGAACTAAACATGTAATTCAAACCTGAAAAGCCAGTGTGCTCCAGGAGATCACTGTGAATACAGCTTCTTTGTAGAAGTTTAAGAGCTCTGTTCCACCTCAGACCAGTACAACTGACAGTAGAAACTGTGGGGAGCCCTGGCTTGGGTGATGGATAGTTTAGAAATCTTGAAAATGGCTGATATGATGTACTTCTCCACCAAGGATATATATGCCCACAACTACAGCTTGTGATTCTGGACACTTATAGATGCTTCAGTGCTCTTAGTTAGATAAAGAATCCAACATATTTTGTAACCTGGGATGAGATGATATATTTTTTCAGATAGCAAGAAAAATCTGCATCTTGCTAGTGGTTGCTGCTTGAAGGAATACTTTTCTTTCGGGTAAGACATTTTCCATACAGATTTGATTTTGGCGTGATAAAGAACACAGACATCTACTTCTTTGTCTTCTTTCTGTCTATCCTTTTCATTTTTGGTCAGATATAGTATTCAGATGACCTTGACTCTAAAGTTACTGTAGCTATAGTGGAACTGTAAGAGACGCACAATACAAAAAGATACAGAGATGTACAGTCAAAAGTATATCTATCTTCCAGTTGGTAACTACTTACAGTGTATCTCAAGCTTTAGATACTGAATTGGGATGAATGCATATTTTCTGCGGTTGGTTGTGAGTCATACAAATCTGCAATTTGCTTGCATTCTGAAGTAAAACATTTAATAACATTATTAGTATATGACCAAAACAACGAAAGCTTTTAACAGCTTCTCTATTAAACAATTCTTAAGGCCTATAAAATTACTTTTTACTATATTTATTTTCTAAATTCAGTCAGTGTTTAGGAATGTTAACTAGCTTCTGTTAAGCAAGTTCTTTGCTGTTCTAAAATTTATTTTTAAGTATAGGCTCCACCAAAATAAAGGCAGAAGTAATTATTTATTTATTTATCCATCTATATACTTATTTATTTATTAGATAGATAGTTAACAAAGTATTTCAAATAAAAATATGAGATTTAAAGTAAGTGATTGACTAGGCTACGTCCTGGAAAACAGATTTCAAATTCTTTGATTTCTAGGAACTTGGCTTAGAACACCTCAGAATAATGTCTCATGTATTTTCTATGCTAGAAAATGAAGGTTTAATTACCTATATTACAAAGCCAAATTAGTTTTCATCCATGAAGGTATCCCACATTCTTATCTGTTTCCCAAGTAATTTCTTTGAGTTTCATGCTGTCTTCTTACTGTACTTTGTGTCCCATGCTGAGAGGTTTAAACTTCATACGTACTCTGTTGGTGTTGATACCTGTGTTCTAACAATTCATTTCGAATTTTCTGTGTGTCTCTAAACAAGGAGAAATGTGCACATTTTTTATTGAAGCAAAACTGTAAATCATTTAATGTATATGAACTTGACTAGTAGCATTTTATATTTTTCTCTTATTTTGAATGTAGCTCTCCAGTTTCTGTAGAATTGCCTTGCCCTAGCTGAATCAAGATGAGTGTGAATTTTTTTATAGGCATTAGTGCTGATGGCTGATTACATGTGTGTGGCTTCTGTATGTGTATTTGGAGTTTGTTTGCTTTTATTTGTTTGTTTGTTTGCTTTTGTTTGTCTTTGAGTAACTCACTGGCTTTTGCTGTAGACAGGAGTTGAACAGCTGGCTGCATATTAAATGTGGTTAGCCGTAACAGCATGAAAAAATGTGACATACTGTGTTCTTCTTCCATTGCTGTAGATTTCTTCCAAGCAAATATTTGGGTGAGGGAAAGGGAGAATCTTGGAGGAATTTTATTCTTTTTTTTTTGTAGCTTGCTCTTGAGGGAGGAGTAGACGCATCATTCTGCGCGTTGGAGGATGGATTACGATCTGTACATCTGTTGGGCTGGAGAGCTGGGCTTTAGGGCAGAAGGAGATGTAACTGAATTGAAAACAGATGAGTATCAAGATGAGGAATTTGGTGAAGATGGATGTAGGGCATATTTCCAAGGACTCTGCTCTCCCACTTCATTGTTTGGAAGAGATGAAATGAGGTGACTGGCCTCCGGCACCTGGGGTGTCTGTGTCAGGAAGACCACGGTTCAGACATCAATCCTAGCAGCTACTGAACAAGGCAGTCCAAGACATCTTTGAAAAGGGACAAAGGCTGCAAAATTCTTCATTGCAAGCTCTGGGTTTCTGAGTAAGCTGTTGCCTCATGGTTTTAGGGGAAGTAAAGCATGCTCCGGCTGTATGCCAAATAAATTTTTATATACAGAGAATGTTGCAGGAATCAGCAGGCAGTCTGCAGATGAGATGTAAGAGGAGAAGAACCAGATCAATGTTGAGATTATGAAAAATGCAAGCAGTTCAGAAGGAGCAGACAGAAGGAGCAGATAATGAAAGAGGTGATTTGTATGGGTATGTCTCAAGGTTTGGCCTAGGAAGCCAAGAGCAAGCCTAGAACTTAACTTGAACAATGGGGACTATGGAGAAGGAGATAGACTAACAAGTGTTAAAGTGTCTGCAGATAAGCATCACTAAAGTTGCTGTAGTGGTGAAGATTAGAGATAACTGATGACCTCAAGTCTGATGCTTAGGAAGTAGTAAGGTGAGAACAGAACAGGGGGCTCAGAACTGAGCCTTGCAGGACTTAACAGAAGCTGGATTCTCTGCTTAATAGAAAACAAAATGCTGAGGCATGAAAAATAAGTGTTTCACAGATAAAGTAGTAGCAAGAGATTTATGTTCCAATATAGCAATGGGAATATTGAAGGCTTTAGAGAAATTTGTGTGCATTACAAAGTTTGTGTATATATATCTGCATGTTAGAAGGTTACTTTTAATATGTTGCAGGTTGCCAAGTTCATTAAATTCTCATTCTATAACATGCACACTTATGGAATCACACCACAGTAAACCTGATAAGAATGAGGTAATGCCCTGAAAAGTCATGGGGAAATGCTAGTAATTTTTAACTGTAGGCTAGCTTTTTAAAAGCTCAGCTGAAGAAGTCTGAACAGTTTTATTAATAACACATCCGATTTGCAGCTGAATAAAGAATTCAAAGTATTGCTTTTCAGCAAACTGAAACTGTTTCAATATTCACCAGACTCTAGGAACATCTGCATCGAGCTAGCGTATGCTGTTATTAATATGTCACTGCTACCATGTGGCGTGGGGGAATCATTAGCACCAAATATGCACACTGTTGCTGTTTTCTCTGTCTCATGAAGTTCAATTAATTGGGTTACGCTGGTTTAAAATCACCGTGAAAGTAGGAAAAAAAAATGAATCCCATCATTTTTACTAAATTCACAATCATCGTGTGAAACATTTTTTATTTCAGTGCGAACTTCGCATGTAATTCCATTGAAGGAATTGCATGGCTTGTACCTCAACAATGGCACAGCGTGGATATAGACAACTACTTATTCTTGATTGCAGAAATTACAGGCACCATTATGTGACAAAGAATTTTCTCACTTTTAGAGAACCTTAATAAATTTCTTTGCCCAATCCTTTTAACTTGAAAGTTCACATGTAGGGGCTAAATTCCAGCATTTATAAATGTTTGCTACATAAGTGTTTTATTTTTGGTGTTTTCCAGATTTTCTTTTGAAGGAAAAGCTTCACAATCTAGTCCTATGAGTTACAGCTATTACAGCTCTCTTGGGGAGGCTTTGGCAGGTGGGGCTCTCTACAAAAGCATGTTGAAGGCATATAAAGTGGAGAAAAAGCACATGCACAGAAATGAAGAAAGAAATTACAAAGCTTTTAAAAGGCAGTATGAGAAAGTGCAATAAATACCCTAAATTTTGAAACAAAAATAAATTATTCCCTATCTAAAGGTTCTTTAAACGGACACCCTCCGCAGTTCAGTGCTTTGTGCAGAATATGACAACATAAATGTAAAGGTTTCCCTTGTCATCCTGCTTACTGGGGCTGTTAAATATGTCAGAAAAGGCTCAAATGAGCACAAATGATTTCTAGGTGTTACCATTACATATATAATTAATATTTATTGTAATCATAGTTTAGCAACAGTAATTCCACACGTGTGACAAACCTGCTTTTCCATTTATTCAGGCACAATTTCAGCTGTTTGTCTTTCATCTGGAAATCACTTTTAAGATCAAGTAGTGTATTTCAGTGAAATCAGTGATTAACATTGACACACCAGTGTCCCCATAAGGAGGTCTTGTTTTTATTAACACATTCTCACTCGACAATGAGAGAGGTGATAGCACCTTCCCGGAGTTCAGGTTTACTTGATGAAGCAAAATAGCTTGCAGACCTTGAGAGAATGGGACCCATAGGATTGGTTGTGGTCCACTTTCTCATTTGTGATTTTCTCTTTTTCATTTTGTTTGAGATTGAATTTGAGAGAGAGCTTTGTTCCGGACAGTAGTTTATAGCAGTGGGCTGAGGAGATGAGATTTCATTGAATCAAAGAACTAATACACAAAGAGAAAATATGTGAAAATTGAAATGACAAGGTAGAGTAGCTTGGTTGTTGAGGTAGACAAAATAACTAGGTTCTCAGGGAAATGAGGTGGGGATTTTTTCCTGAACTAGATTTAGTTTGAACAAGAACAGTTGAGATGGAAAACCGAGACATTATAAAAACTTGATAAAAATAGAAAAAAGTATTTCTCTCTCTTTTTCTTGTAACTTTATGTTGAAAGATCTGTAATGGTGCGATCCCACAGCCTGAAGGAGCCAAACCAGGGTTCCTTTTTGCCAAGGTAATACAGGAACTTTAAGTATAATGTATTGTAAGTTTATCTGATAGAGTGGATTTCTTTTTACTTTATTTACTATGCAGAATTGCTGTCAGAGCAGTTTGTGATATAGGAATGCATAGGAAAATCAGTAGTACTTAAAAAATCTGTATTTTCTGTCTTTTTTTTTTTTTTTTAAATCTAGAATAATAGTATATTTATTTTCCCTCCTTTTTCCTTTAGAATCACTGGGGCAAGCTGTGACTGGTCTAAGACATGTGAACTACCTCTTTGCGAACAGAAGTATAAAGTCGGGTCGGTGCACCCATGCCACAGCACTCTCAGAGCTGTACTGTTTTGAGCTCAAAGAGCCGGGAGGGCTGCCAGGGCTCTCCGCTTCCCAAGTAACTGTCTCCCCACTCTCTGATGTGATGGAAGAGAGAGAATTATTTTGCCTTTGATTAATAAGGAGTTAATTTCGGTAGAGCTTCCTTTGACTCTTCTACAATGCTCAGGGAGAGAACAGTCGGCACAGCTTTGGCGGCACTCAAGGGAGTGTGCCCCAGCAAGTGTGGAGCTTGGAGCAAGTGGGACAAGCCTGGGCTGAACCCCAAGCAGAACAGTATTTCTGATTTTTCTTTTGTGTGTGCTTTTGCTTTTACTACCTAAACAAATGTCCATTACATTCAAATCACGTCAATTTAGAACGTAGGATAGCTGTAACGAATTTGACCTTTTTTGTCAGGATTTTCTACAGAAGTCTGTTTTTTCATATTTGCTTTTTGATTGCTTTTAAACTTCTGCATTACTTCTACTAAATTCCAATGCAGTATTGTTTACAGCTACCCTGGATCATGATTTGTTTTTTTTTCACTCTATTAAAATGGTTAACACAAAATAACCACATTCTCAACGAAGCACTTTCAGGTCTCATTTCCTTCACCAACGAGGAACACTGAGCACAGAGTGGCTGCGCCTACATCTTGCTCTTCTACCTCCTCAAATGATGACATCTTACAGTGCAGTTTCACTCTTCCATTTTGCTGCTGGCTAAAGTCTTCTGTTGACAGCTGCCTTAATTTAGAAATATCTATGGAACTGTACAAAAATATACAAAAGTTTAAAAGTCAGTAATTTAATTGGACACTAACTTTCCTTATATCTGATGTTCAGAGCAAATCCCAGACTAGTCTGAACCACCGCTAGGTTTTCCATATATTACACTGATGCTTGTTAGCCTCATGAGGCTGAATGCTGTTTGCTGGCATAATAAAAGGTAGCCTTTGCACTAGGACCGTTAGTGCTTTTAAAAGTATTATCAGCAAAGTTAATATTTCTACTGCAGACCTGACTTTCACAGCCCCTTCCCTTCTTTATTTGCCAAAATAAATTGACTTCATTTTCCACCTGTGAAGAAGGAGAGTTTGCTTGCTGCATTTTTTTTTTTTTTCAGGCTGAACCTGAGGAATGGCATGGAGCTAGGTCAGGAGAAGTTCAAGTAGGATGTCAGGAAAAGGTTCTTTATCAGAAGGTGGTGGGCATGGAGCAGACTCCTCAGGGCAGTGTCCATAGCACCAAGCTGCTGAAGTTCAAGAAGCATCTGGATGACTCTCTGTCATATGATCTGATTTTTGGGTGGTCCTGTGTGGACGTAGGATCTGGACTCAATGATTCTTGTGGGTGCTTCCTTACTCAGAGTATTCTATGATTCTATGATTCTGGGATTCTGGGATTCTATGAAATGAATTAACTTGTCCTCTTTGAAAAGTGCCAGTGCCTCTGTTTTGGGTAAGCTGGATGTTTTTCAGGTGTTGTTAGAAGAAGCAAATGCTTAACTTTGAAGAGCCGTATACTGTAAACAAGGCCTACAATGTCCAGTGTAACCATCACAGTAACTATAGTAAATGGACTGAACACTGAAAAATAATGATGATCTATTGATTGATTGATGAGCTATATGAATAATGAAAAATAATGAAAAATCTGATTTTTCTGGTCTAATTTTTCTAGCTCTTTCCTCCCCCTTCTTGCTGCAACCTACTAGTATTTATACATGGCCAAAAAAAACTTGGCTGGAAGTGATTCTTTAGAATCCTCAGAAGATAGCTGGTTATTTGTTAAACAACCCCATGGGACTCCCAGGTTCCTTTCTTAAGAAACATGAAGTTAATTAGTCACCATGTTCAGAGAGTGGTGAGGGGTATTTAATATGAGTGAGAAAAGGGATCAGCATAAGAGATAAGTTTATAAGGACAATATTTCATAAAGTTCCCTTTCTCATTCTTATGTGAATCTCTTATATCTCTTACAAACATTAGAGAAACAAACAGTTGTGATAACTTCCCTAATTTTTACTGCCTTTACAGGAACACTGCTGCGGTTTAGGTTATGTTACAGAGGCTAGAAGTAACTGCCATGGTACCTTGAGAGAAGGAGCATATGTGATTACTGGGAGGTACTAATGAGGTAGTATAACACTCCCAGTAAATCTGCCCTTAGTTTCACCCCAGATAGGAGGTAATAAACTAGACTAGAATGGTATTTTCAGGCCTCAACCAGTGCACTTTCGTATCAGCTTTTTTTTTTTTTTTTTTTTTTTTTTTGATTACTGCAGAACCTTTTGTTGTGTTTGACAATTAAATCTTGTGAAAGTAGAATTTTACTCCTTTGCTCAATAACAAGTCTCTCCAATATTTTAATTTTATATGTGTATATATACATATACATACATCACAGAATCACAGAATCATAGAATCATAGGGGTTGAGAGGGACCTCTGAGGATCATCTAGCCCAACTTCCCTGCTAAAGCAGGTTCCCTACAGTAGATTACACAGGAAAGCATCCAGGTGGGTCTTGAATACCTCCAGAGATGGAGACTCCACAACCTCTCTGGGCAGCCTGTTCCAGTGCTCTGTCACCCTCACAGTAAAATACATATATATATATATAACACATACTTTATGTGTTTATATATGTTTTGCTTATGTATCTATTGCAGTAGGATTGAAAATGCAGTGATCAATGTCCAATAATGGAAGAAGACCCTGCTCTTGCCCACCAAACACTTGATGAATGTTTTCAGCTAACTTAAGAAATGAAGTTATTTTCTACAGTTAGCTTGTCTTTATTCTTATCAAAACTGTGGGGCTTTCCAGTGTCATGACACTTGATGGGCGGATACTTCTTAGGAGAATAGAGGACTTATCAGTGTTTGCTTAGAATCTATTACATTCTTAGCCATAAAAGTAGCTGTGCTGTCTATAGCACCCATAAATCTTAACCTAGTCAAGGCTACTGTCTCTTTCTTCATGTGAATTTGCATTTAAAACCATGGGCATAAACCAGTTGTAAATACCTAATTTCTTCACTGCAGTTTTTGAGAATTGGTAACAGAATTCAGTTTGCAAAACTGTCAAAATTACTTATCAGCCCTGCCACACATTTGTTCTCTTTGCCCTTATAATGAAAAATGTTCCTTAGGCTCATAATCACCAGAGGGCACTCTTACACATATTCTTACAGATGATTCTTTGGGTGAAGTGGGTGAAAGTGAGTCTTGGAAGAAATGGTATATTAGTTTTGATGTACACTTTTCATAGGGAAGCTGCTGCTAACAAGGTAGTTCCAACTCTGCTTGAATTTCTTTGTATGGATAAAGTACATTCTTCTTGTTGAGAAGTGGCCATTGCTATCATAGCTGACATTTCTTTAGAGCTCTTATTTGTTTGAATTAGCTAATTTATGTTGAGCTCCATGTAACTTCTAAGAAATGAATCTACAAAGCTCTGAACTTGTAGATTTCCACCAAAGCCACTGAAAGTAGCAGAAGAGCAATAATATTTATGTTCTTTTTATTTATTTTTAGATGAAAAGAATGAACAGGTAACGACGAATAAAATCAGTAAATCAGCTTTAGATAGCTATTATGTCTGCTGTTTATTAATTAAAAAGTATATACTCAGGCATTGTGACAACAGTATGATTGTGGAGGAAATCATTATATGTACACAGTTACACAAATTTGTATTGCTATTTGATAAATAAAGATAGATGAGAAAACAAAATTACAATGAAAATACTTCAGGCTATGTTTTGTTTTGGAAATAAATAGGCTAGTTTTGCTAGTTTTCTTATGGCAATGCCTTTTTTGCCATTTACTCCAATGCCTTTTGGGCCCAATCATGTACTTCGAGACTTTTTATTTGTAATTTTCATAGCCAAAGATTTTTTTGGTTTCTCTAGGATACGTTTGGTCTTCTATGTGTGTATTTTTACTTCACTTTGTTTTAATATTTCTGACACCATCAAAATGAAAAAAGACATGCCCTATAAAAATGGACCTTCCTGAACAAATGAACATTACCAGTTGTTAAGGCTTAGACATGTTTCTAGTCTTTTATTGACCATGCTTCAGCATCTATTATCTGTGAATGTCAATGACTTTTTGTTCATAGAGTGGATTTCTCATTTTTAAAGAAGTTCCTAATCGCTGATCTGGTTGTCAGTGGTTGCAGAGAGCTGCCATCTAGAGCCCAAGCTGTCCACACTGACTTCTGTGCGCCCAGCAGTGACGAGAGTGGCTCTGTTGTCCATGGGGAATGTCAGCAGTAGGAGCTGGAAATCCACTATTCTTGCCCTATCTTAAGGATGTTTTCTGTTTTACCTGTTTTAGATTTTTCCACAGGAGGTTGTCACATACTATCATGGTAAAAATGGTTATTCTAGCACACTGTTCACAAGTAGATATTTTAAGTTGTTATTATTTCAACGATCTTTTTACAGAATGATTCATATTTACTGATCTGCCTCACTAGCCTATGTTTGTTATGACCTTGCATCAAAATACCAGAATGTCACATTTGGCCTCCTGGTGCTTTGTGTTCCTTGCCTCCTGCTCTCAGGACTGTCCCATCCTGAGAGCAAGCAACTGCCATAGCTCCTGCTCTGTCCTGGTGAGCAGGAAGGAAGGATCTGCTGCCTTTCCAGGCCTTATCCCAGTGCAATTTGCGACTAAGGCTCAAAAGCTTTGAAGTGCTTTCTGCTTAGGATTTTAGACATTGTTACAGTATAGTTAGCTTTCTAAAAAGCCTTGGGCAAATTTCCTCCAAAATGCTCTGAAAGAAACAAAACTATCATGGGTTATAAATGGAAGGATTTTTCCTGGATTAATGATTGTTTAATAGATAGAAAACAAAGGGTAGGGCTAGGATTAGGTTTAAGGCTAGCTTTCATAATGAAAAGAGAACTAACGAAGTCATACTAGACCCGTCCAGATAAATCAGTATTCCTTGCACTTTGGCTACTCAATACATTCACCAAGGCTTCGTGAAAGGCCCTGATTCATAAGGTAGTGAAGTTTTTTGCAGTTGCAAATGTATTGGGTACCTCCATATGCATCCAAATCTAGAGTATTGGATGTGGATCTTGTAAGCCAGTTAGAAAGATGTAAGAGGATTTGCAAAGGTACCCTTTACATGTCATTTCAGTGTCAGTCAGGATGGCAGCCATGACAGTGATACTGGGCAGGTTTTTTAGCTACTTCAGAAGCTTTGGGTAAGGAGCAGGATAATCGGGAGCATGACACTTGAGTTCTGTTCTCCACAAACTGCACTGGAAAGGGTAATAGAACAGATGTGTTAAAACAGTCAGACAGTACTGATTCCATGGGACTTCTAAGTATGTCACTTTCTTTTCTATGAAGCGTTTTGTAATTTTTGCTGATTTTTTTTCTGCAACCCCATTTGATTATACTTAGTGCAACCTTGATGCAGTTTGCTTGAATTGCTGTATCAGTGAGATTTGCTAAAATAAGTCACACATGAATTGTAGGCCTTTATCTATCATTAACTCATCTAGAATTTCATGGTGAACTAAGTGCTATGTATAATGTGTTTCTCAATTGCTGCTGGCTATGTTGTCTTAGTGTAGCAGAATGCGACTGATACACAGTTGCGTGCAGTTCAGATAGATGGAAACCAATTTTAAAAAAAGAGCCTTAGTTAATAATTGAAAATATTTTACATTATTTCAGTTATTTCAATTAATGTATAGACATTTAAATTAAAATTTATTATATATTTATTTTAGACTTATTAGTTTATTTAGACTTATTAGTTGCATACGTTTCATTCGTATCTGTGCAGAAGAAGAACAAATAAAAGTAAACTTGAGCTCTTTTATTCAGGATATGTTTATAAAAAAAGAAAAAAGGCATTTTTCAAGATAAGCAGTTGTTTGTACTTTAAAAGAACGTATTTCATAAAACAGATTTCATTTACACCTGTAATAATTTACAGTTAATTGACAACTGATGATCTCAAGACAAAAATGGACTAGGAAATACAAACTTTCACCACCATACTTCTCTATGGAATACTTGGGATTATGGTCAGATTTTCAAAACGGTTTATGCATCAAAATGTGCTAACAGGCATCTAGTGAAATACAGCATTCCTATCCTAAGCTGTGTCTGTAAACTGAACTTCCAGACTACCAGCAAAAGGGAACAGGACAAAACCACCATAAAAATACTGGTTCATAGTTCTCTTTCATGTTTAAAGCAATGTTACACTGAGCACTGCAGTTCTCTCTGTGTGTGTGAAGTCACTGTACAAGATTCTTGCTCTTTTTCACCCTCTTCTGAATGTTAGCGATCTCATCCTTCTATCATTCAGTATTTCAGCTGAGAGTCACACATTTTACCTTGCTGGTTCGGGGCAGGATGAGGCCAGCCATTGCCAAGAGCCACGGGTTTTCTTGCAGTGCATATATGCATCTCACAGTGCCTGAATATTACTGAGAAATCTCTGTGTATCTTTTTTATGGGGCTACTCAATCTTCTGCTGGTCTGTTGTTTGCGTATGCTTCTCGTGTCAGTTTGTTCAATGCTGTTTTGCTGAGAAGATGACTTTCCAGCAGGGCTGAGATCTCTGTCCTTGTCTGCTTCTTTACTGTTGAGAACTGCCTGGGACAGAACGTACTCTACAGGAAGAACACTGCTAGGCTGGTATATTGCAGTCTTTTTATATCTATTTATTTCATCTAATCTCACCTAATTTTATGTAATTTCCTGTAGGCTTGCTAGGGCTTTGCACAATGTTTTCTATACTATGTCTTCCAGTAGTTAATGGAATGTTTCAAGTAAAATCAATGGTTGCCTATAAACACATTAATAAATATTTTTATCACATAAAACAATTGCAGACTTAAGGGCATTAAAAATTGAAAAATTTTATTTTCTTGGTCTGAATAAAATTTAACTATCTTCCATCAGTCATGCCATCGAGCCATTATCTGAAGATCATTCTCAGCTCATGTGAGCTTCTATTTCTAGATGTACTTCTAGACTCAGTTGTCTTTTCTAATTGCACTTACTAACAGTTTTAGATAGCTTTCCTCACTGTCTCTTTTGAAATAAGTACCCTGGCTCATTTTGTTCATGTAAAACTGAAAAAATCCGTGTCCTTTGTCCCTCAGAACCTTCTAGAAGATACTGCATATTGCTATTGTTGCAGATGTAGTGCTGCTTTGTAATAATTTGTACGCTTTGTGTGTGGATTTGGTTACTGATTGGTATACTTTATGGCTACATTCAGTTAAATATTGGAAGTTTATTGTGTGAAAATATTTGTTTAGCTTAGTACAGGCATGTTGGAAAATCAAGAAGAGTGGCTTGAGAAAACTAATCTAACACAGCTTGTGCTACAAGCAGTACCATTCACTTTTGCATGCTTCTGACCCGCAGTGGTTTCACTGATGAACTCGTCAAAGTGAGTGGCAAAAATCTGTGCTCTTTGACATAGGAAATAAAAGTCTAGTAAGATTGAAAAGGATAAGAAACAAGAAGATAGACATGAGAGGGTAATGATAAAGAACTGCAGGAGCTTGAGTGAAGTCCAGTTGATTGTTTTGCTTCTCACTGGTCACAAGGTCCACACGAGGAAAAAAAAATCTTACTGGCTAGCTGGGCATGTGGGCCAGACCATACTGTAACTTGGGACCTTCTTCAGGTCAGAATAATTGTGTAATTTCATAGAAGAGTTGAAGAATTGGCAGAAATGGGTGTAAATCTCAGTCTGGGTTCAGTGTTGCGCATATCATTAGAGCTAGTCAGAAATATAATTTTATTTGCTTAAGT
Source organism: Pavo muticus (assembly GCA_016647715.1). Classification (NCBI taxonomy): domain Eukaryota; kingdom Metazoa; phylum Chordata; class Aves; order Galliformes; family Phasianidae; genus Pavo; species Pavo muticus. The sequence goes on from JACDJE010000512.1 coordinate 75,607, forward strand.
TCTAAAGGTTCTTTTTTTTAACTTTGATTAATAATTTTCATATTTGAATTAACTAACTAATATTTATTTTGATGACCAACTTGCTCCTCCTTTCTTTTTCTTCTTAACCGCTGTTATTTTACATATACTTTTTCAGAAAAAAACTGTTTTCTATATCAACCACATTTAGATTTTGCATAATAGTTAGCATTCTTGTCAAGTATCTCTGATGATGTTACTGTAATGACTGAAGAATTAATATAATGAATGCTTACAGAATCCTGAAAAAGTTTTACTCTTAGGAAATCCAGGAATATTTCTGTTATAGTTACATAAATACACATTTTTCAACTTCTTAATTTATCAGCACATTTCATTAAAGATGATTAAGATTTCTTTAAAGATTATTATTTCATAGAATTGTAATTAACTTAAATTGCACAGCCTTCTCTCTCTTGTTGTATATACACGCAAACGCACTATGTGTGTGATGAAAACCAAACTGTAGACATTAATTTTTCTGCATATTTTGTTAATTTGTTTATAATATCTGGTTAAATTGGCCCAGAGTTTCATTCTGGAAACAAAATTGTAACTATTAATGTGAATATATTTGCTTATTCAACTTCAGTGTCAGCTTTTCCTATTAAGATTAGGTAAAGTACATGTTGGCCACATTCTAACGGTGAGTTCTTACAATAGTTTAAATGTGTAAGTAAACAAGGCACAGTACATATAGGCAATGTCATTTAAAAAAAAGGAAAGAAAATGTCATCTGCAGAAGTCAGCTACAGATCACTTGTTTTTTTTCTTGTTGACAGTCAAGTTTCATTGCCACTATTTATGTTATGAATGTTCTATTTAAATATACTAAAAATACTTCCATGTTTTTTACTGCTGGATAATTCAGACTTCATTATCGACATTGTTTCCTGATTTATTTTTAGTTTCCCTATTCAGAAAAATCTTCTAAATTTAGGGACGAATAAAGATGATAGAAAGCTGCATATGTTTTCCCAGCTCTTTTCCGATGGTGTGACACTTTGTCAAGAGTATAAAATTATGTAGCAGAGAGTAAAATATGGATTGTGCAAAAATCAATCATCCTGAAAGGGGCACTATTTTTATTTTTCTTCCAATATTTTCTTTCTTTTTTTTTTTTTTTTCTATCTGTCTATGTTTTATTCTCCCCTACTTTTTTAAGTAAAATGATGTGATTTATACACAGTGCTTTACTTTGGATCCTGACTCAATGAAATAATTCAAGATGTAGATCTTCTTTATTGTGTTTTTATTCCAGCAAGCTATTTTTTCACTGTAACATACTGTTCAATCACTTGAAATTTCAAATATAAAAGGAATTTTTTTCTTCTTAGTAGTTTCTGACCAACTTTCCTATATATAGCATGCTATTTGAAGAATGTTACCAAGCTATATGCCTTTTCTCTGTATCATGTGCACTTACTTCTGTAAACACAACCTGTTGTATCTTTGCTTACAGTATTAATACAACATATCACATGCTGTTTGGGTCAGGTAATTTATTTGTTCTAAGCAATTGCTAGTTTATGGCTGGACTTCCCCATTTGTGTAGCTCATCCCAGTTTGAAAGAGGCCAGGTTCCCTGAGCATGCTGGAGTTGAACAAAACACTGCTGAAATCTGCAGGAAAATATACTCTGATAAAATATCTCTAAAAAAGTCTAGGAGAGATGGGGACAGCAGGAGCATTGCAACAAGTGTGAAGTACAGCAGTGCAAAATGCAGTTTAAACCCCCAGAAATTACTTAAAAAGACCCCCAGATTTTCCAATTAAGTAGTGATTCAGAGACCAGTCCTACTAAAGCTCACACAGAAAATGCATAACTGCATTTTCACAGGCATTTTATAAACTTTTGTTAGGAATATTTTAAAGAAGAAGGGGAAATCCGCTCACATCTCATTATGATGTAGTAAGTAATTCAACAAAGATCTCTTCCAGGTTCTGGAATAATTTTTTATCCTGAAAAATGGTTCAGTGAAAGAATTTCTCTAATTTTAATACCGGTCTAAAGACATGCTGTATGTAACATACAATATTTTTGTTTTTAATGCATAGGGAATTATTGAAATAAAATGATAAAATCAAGGCGAGAGGAGATTAACTGAAAATAAACAAGGGGGACAGGGAAAGAAGAAAGAGGGAAATGTTGGGAAGGAAATACACAACACGAGTGAGGTGAATCTAAAGTGATTATGCAGACATTTTTCATGAAAAATTGGCAACTCTAAAAAGATAAAATGGAGTAATTTTCATAGATAAGTAGATAGATGGATATATAGATAGATAAATAACCAAGCTAGGAATGGTTAAAAGGTGAAACTAGAAATAAGTGGAAATAAGTTAGTTTTTTTTTTTTTTTATTGAGACCACATTTGTGACTGTGACGAACCACTGGACTGTGATGGTTCACTGGACTTTTTCATAATTGTTGATCATTTTAAAATCAATATGGGTTTTCCTGAAGGACAAGCACATGCTTCCTGTTAAGAATAACTGGATTACATAGCACTTTTCAGTGCTAGTCAGAAATCGGGGCAGATTATCTCAATGTCCCTTTCTGGCAATAATGTTTCTTAACAGTTCTTAAAGAATACTATAAATTGCAAAGTAAAGATAGAGGAAACTAGTTTTAAATAGTTAATAGGTAACTATAGCTCTTGAAGGAATGTGGTATTTTAATAGGAATGGGTTTTGGATCAACATAGCAGAGACTGGAAAAGTAATCACAATATGCTATAGGTAGTACAGCTTAAATTTGACTGCTTGTCAAAGTTGAAGTATTTTGAGGGGATGAAAACCTGACTGGTCATCAGATTCACAAGTAGCTAGGTTTTAAATATGTTTCTTACCACTAAGAAAGTTTCTGCAGTCTACTAACACCCACCAAACTCTATTTGATGTTTCAACCTTCTTATGTCTCTAATTTCGACAATATACTTAAAGACTGAGGCCCACATTAACGCATTTTAACCCAATCTCAGTGCAACTATGCAAATTCTGCATTTTTTGTCAGATCCAGTCTGCTCAAAGTGTGGACAGCAGAAGTGCTGCCTGAACCCACTTGGTGTCCACTTCTACCATTTGGAGACTGGACAAGGGTGAATGGTTTTAAACTAAAAGGGAGATTTAGATTAGACATTGGAAAGAAGTTCTTTACTCAGAAGGTGGTTAGACTTTAGAACAGGTTGCCAAGAAAAGTTGTAGATGCCCCAGCCCAGGAAGTGTTCAAGACCGAGCTGGATGGGGCTCTGGACATAATGATCTAGTGGGTGGCAACACCCTCCTCAGCAAGGGGATTGGAACTAGATATTCTTTAAGGTGCCTTCCTACCCAAGTCATTCTGTGATTTTGTGATTCATTCTTCTTAACCCAACTATTCTTCAAGGATTGCTTTGAAAGAAAATGAGTTTTGGCTGAATTTAAAAAGCTTCTTTTCATACAACTGATCTTCCTTTCTGTGAAGTGTTTTTCTGATTGTTTGTTTTGTTTTTGCTTTCATGGTTTATGTGAGACACACTTTAATGCATTGAGCATATCCAACAATAATCCTAACTAGGGATTTGAGTCAGAGGAAATTTAGTAGCAGCTCCAGGTATCACTGGGTACGAAGGTCTCAGTCATTAAGGACCACGACTAAATAAACATGCTGGGATATGATTACTTTATTGCTCTTTGTTCATTTTGTGTCATTTCATTGCCTTACTAATGGCTATAGGATTAAGTGTGTAAGGGAGCTCTGAAAATGTAGAACTGAAAGAAGTATATAAGGAAATGTGTGCTTCCCATAGAGATTCTATCTTTTCCTAATCACGAATGATGGAGAGACCAATTTACCTTGCATAGATAAGCAAGGGTAGGGAGTGGCACAGAGGGACTTCAAGAACAGATACATTTCTAGGCTTCATCCTCACTTTAGTACAGCTGATGATTTTAATGTGCCTTTATAGAGGCCCCAGTGGGAGAGGCTGTGTCATTACACGTGCTGCATTTTTCCTACTCAATTAGCCAAACGGTACATTTCTGATCCATGGTTGATGTGTGAAAATATGCATATGAGGATTACTTTTATATATACATAAATACCAAATAAAACATTCTCATTTCTGATGTTGTCAAAATCAATCTTGCATACTGGTGCAGCAGTATCACTTATGAGGACAAAAAGTACTGATGGGTTAATAATTTTACTGCTTTCTATTTGCATGCACTGCAGTTTATAAGATCAATAAAGAATATAATGCCTCAGCAGACCTACAATTTAGACTGTAAGAATCTCTTGTCGTGACTAAGGTCCTGCTGTATCTAAATAAGGGGAGCTATTTTCATCCCAGGTGTCTAGAAGTGATTTTCTGTGTTGTCATTTTCTTCCAAGAGGAAGCACAATGTATGACCCATAAGGTTTCTAGTAAAGTAAAAAGCAAAGCAAAGAAAGATGTCTTAGGTGAAGCTAGTTTTCTGTTTCATTTTCTTCATTTGTTATTTGTTATTTATTTGTTATTTTAACTGGAGAACCTGAAAATGACATGTACTTACCTGGAATTTACTAACAAGGAATTATATTTTGGATGTAGAAAAAAAACGTATTTCAGAACTTTACCATTACTATACCAACATAAAATTGTTTTGAGTTTATAGGTAGCATGGATGAAAAAAAAAAAAAAAGACGTAAAACAAAAAAAGATAGTACTCTCCAGCTAAAGCTTAGCATTTAAAAATGCAAGTCATCCTAGAAAAATCAACAAGGCAGCATGGGATAGAAGGTACTTCTCAAGGTTACTACAAAATATCCCTTGTTTTCCTTCATACCTTCATTCTTCTTGAAATCCTCTGCACATAGTGAAATTAAACTTATTTTTCTTTTAGATTTTTCTACTACAAATCCTGTTTTACTATATGGTTTACCCAGTACCTAAACACTAGGGTCATCCAAAGAGCAGGGAATCTTTTATTCATGTGCTTCTCTGTCAACAGTTCCACAGTTTTAAAAGCTCTCTGTCTCTTCTTCCCTATATATAATCCTTCCAGATAGTATTTCAAGACCTTGTATAAATTCTGTGGGCTTTTTTTTTATTCTGCAAGTGGAAGAAAATCTGGCAACGCTGTCTGATGACTTAATCTTTTCTCAAAGTTTCTTTAATCTTCAATAATGCTTTTGTACATTGACTAAAAGTACTGTATTCTCATCCTTTATAATCAAAATTATTTTCTTTAGGAGCATGATTGGTTTACATTGCAGGTATTTTCACATTTATTTTACTTTTATTGACTGCAGGTGAGGATGGAAATACAGACCAGGATGTCAGCCTTCCCTCATCTGTATATGGAGAACTGAATCTTTTGTACTTTGTTGTTTTGTGCTTGAATGTAGGTAAAGTTTTGCTGTAAGCCTCACTAACATGCTTGCTTACTAGAGACTATATAGTTAGTTGCCCCATTTTGACATGTCACTCTCTCAGAAAAATGATGACTGTTTGGAGACACAACTATCTGAATGATCATGTGCTCCTGAAAGCCACATAAATATCTGTGACATTGGAGAAATTGGTGGTAGGTTAGTGGAAGGTGTGCACAGCACTAAGACTTTTACTGGTATGGTGTATTATCAATTATGTGCAATCAATGCATTGTTCTACCACAGCTGTGCCTACTAGTTTTGAGGCAACTGCTCCTTCGTCATACATTATTACTTCAGCTGTCCAGGTTCTCTTATATCCTGGGTAAGGTGACCAGAAGACCAAAGAACCACTAGCTTCTTTATTTTGCAACTCCAACAGGTATTGCCCCTGAAGATCTAGTCCTGAAAGGTTATGATTTTTTATACTGATTTTATGAGATATTTTTCAGTTCTGGGCTTTAAATATACAACATTAAAAAAAAATATTTTTCCCTTTTCTACTTTATTAAAAGAATTCTACTGTGAACTCTCTCTACCCAGTGAATTTCATAATCCTTGTTCTTTCCTACCCAGCAGCAACTTACATGCTTTGAATTCAGTCCAATCTACTTCATCAGGATGATTTTTTGCACATTTTTCTCATTTAATTATATAACATTTCTTTTGCTCCATTTGTGCAAACATCCTTTGGACTTGTTTGGACAGTTTGATTTTCTGTTGAGGATAGTTGCAAAGAAGTGAAAACGATATTCAGAGAAAATAGTGCTAGAATGTAACTTACTTGCAATTCCAATAACAACTTTGTTAATTTGAACACATTAGTAAAGAACATTTCATTCAAGTGTACATCACCACAGAACTTGCTAAACATGTCTGAGAAGAAAGTTACTCCAGTCTGGGCAAATTAGATGGATAACATCATTTGCATATCAGCTGCAGTCAGTATAGTTCTGTTAATTGTTTATAGAATCATAGAATCATAGAATCACTCAGGTTGGAAAATACCCTAAAGATCATCGAGTCCAACAACAACCTAACCATACTACCATACTAACTCTAACAACCCTCTGCTAAATCACGTCCCTGAGCACCACATCCAAACAGATTTTAATCGCATCCAGGGATGGTGACTCAACCACCTCCCCGGGGAGCCTATTCCAGTGCTTAACAACGCTTTCTGTAAAGAAGTGTTTCCTAATATCCAGCCTACACTTACCCTGGAGCAACTTCTGGCCATTTCCCCTCGTCCTGTTACCTGTCACAAGTGACAGTTATCACACTAAGGTTAACTTTCTGTCATTTATATTTGCTTAATTCATAATTGGAATACCACACTTCATATTGCTCAGTGGCTACTTAAAAAAAAAAAAAAGTAATTAAAAAAAAAATGAAGTAACTATGCAAAAGTTGAACAACATAAAACGAAGAGATCTTCTGAGTCATCAATTTGGCTGATATCATCAATAATAACATTCATAAATCTGTCTCTTAAAACCAGTTGAGTTCCTTGCCTCCGCTATGTAATTGGAAGTTTGTCACAGTCCCCTAATCCTTCCGCATTTAGAATCTTTCCATTTGCTAAACTAAAATTTATTCTTTTGTTCTTATGTCAGTACTGTTTCATTATCTAAATAGTTTTTTTCTTTTTTTTTTTTTTCTCCTATATTCATCATGCATGATTTATTTGTAGAAAACACTCCCTCTCATTGTTTACTTCCCTAAGGTGGGTAAACCAACTCCTCTCAGTCCTCTTCTGTGATATGTACATTCTCTTGCCCTGAATATAGCTGGCAAGCCATTAGTGCTCCCTAATTTCAGCTGTAATGGCAACTTTTAAGCCCTTTCCCCCAGGTAGATGGAAGCAGAAATACTGCGTAGTCTAGTGTGAATGGCAGCAGGAGGTGTAGATGAGTTCTGCTGCCTCTATGGAATGTGTTCAGAAGTACTGGTGGAAGCAACTGGTTGACAGTTGACTTCTTGTTCTCGCTAAGTAAACAGATGCTCCGGTGTTTCAGTTACAACTCTTTGAGACAGCTAAGCCAATCTTTTCATGGAAAATTAACTTAAATATTTCTCTTAAAATTAGAGAATACTGTAGTAATTTAGCCTGGAAAGGTATTATGATTTGTAATAACTGAGGACGAATCTTGTGCCAGTGGAAGAATGAGGGGCCTGGCTGTGGAGCAACTCTGCTGAAAAGATCCAAAGGTACCATAGCAGACAGGATGTCACACATGAGCTAGCAGTGTGTTCCTGGAGCAGAGGGGGCCAACAGCATCCTGGGCTGTTTCAAGGAAGTGATTTCAAGCAGGATCAAAGACAGTGATTTTTTTCCCCCTTTATTCATCACATGTTAGACAGCATTACTTAGTTCACTTCAGTATCACTTCTTTCTTGGCTGTATTTTAAATTCAGGAAATAACATCAAGCTAGGTTTTTATTGTTTTAAATTTTATTTTTATTAATCCTTATCTTAAAAAAATACATCACAACAATCTGCTACAGTACTATTTCAGTCAAATTAATTATCTTCAAACTTGTAAGTTATGAAAAAAGCTGGTGTCTTGTTTCACCTGTAAGTCTTCTGTAGGCAGACAAGTGGAAAATACTTCACTTATATGAAATAAAACTTTGGTTACAGCAAGGTTTGTATCTTCATGTCTTTTTAGGATTTAGTGATTCTGAAGACTTCTGGGTCCCAGAGTAATTATTTCAGCCACATTTCCAAGGAATTGTTGGATTTCTGATCTTTTTTTTTTTTTTTTTTTTTTNCTTAAAGAATACTATAAATTGCAAAGTAAAGATAGAGGAAACTAGTTTTAAATAGTTAATAGGTAACTATAGCTCTTGAAGGAATGTGGTATTTTAATAGGAATGGGTTTTGGATCAACATAGCAGGGACTGGAAAAGTAATCACAATATGCTATAGGTAGTACAGCTTAAATTTGACTGCTTGTCAAAGTTGAAGTATTTTGAGGGGATGAAAACCTGACTGGTCATCAGATTCACAAGTAGCTAGGTTTTAAATATGTTTCTTACCACTAAGAAAGTTTCTGCAGTCTACTAACACCCACCAAACTCTATTTGATGTTTCAACCTTCTTATGTCTCTAATTTCGACAATATACTTAAAGACTGAGGCCCACATTAACGCATTTTAACCCAATCTCAGTGCAACTATGCAAATTCTGCATTTTTTGTCAGATCCAGTCTGCTCAAAGTGTGGACAGCAGAAGTGCTGCCTGAACCCACTTGGTGTCCACTTCTACCATTTGGAGACTGGACAAGGGTGAATGGTTTTAAACTAAAAGGGAGATTTAGATTAGACATTGGAAAGAAGTTCTTTACTCAGAAGGTGGTTAGACTTTAGAACAGGTTGCCAAGAAAAGTTGTAGATGCCCCAGCCCAGGAAGTGTTCAAGACCGAGCTGGATGGGGCTCTGGACATACTGATCTAGTGGGTGGCAACACCCTCCTCAGCAAGGGGATTGGAACTAGATATTCTTTAAGGTGCCTTCCTACCCAAGTCATTCTGTGATTTTGTGATTCATTCTTCTTAACCCAACTATTCTTCAAGGATTGCTTTGAAAGAAAATGAGTTTTGGCTGAATTTAAAAAGCTTCTTTTCATACAACTGATCTTCCTTTCTGTGAAGTGTTTTTCTGATTGTTTGTTTTGTTTTTGCTTTCATGGTTTATGTGAGACACACTTTAATGCATTGAGCATATCCAACAATAATCCTAACTAGGGATTTGAGTCAGAGGAAATTTAGTAGCAGCTCCAGGTATCACTGGGTACGAAGGTCTCAGTCATTAAGGACCACGACTAAATAAACATGCTGGGATATGATTACTTTATTGCTCTTTGTTCATTTTGTGTCATTTCATTGCCTTACTAATGGCTATAGGATTAAGTGTGTAAGGGAGCTCTGAAAATGTAGAACTGAAAGAAGTATATAAGGAAATGTGTGCTTCCCATAGAGATTCTATCTTTTCCTAATCACGAATGATGGAGAGACCAATTTACCTTGCATAGATAAGCAAGGGTAGGGAGTGGCACGGAGGGACTTCAAGAACAGATACATTTCTAGGCTTCATCCTCACTTTAGTACAGCTGATGATTTTAATGTGCCTTTATAGAGGCCCCAGTGGGAGAGGCTGTGTCATTACACGTGCTGCATTTTTCCTACTCAATTAGCCAAACGGTACATTTCTGATCCATGGTTGATGTGTGAAAATATGCATATGAGGATTACTTTTATATATACATAAATACCAAATAAAACATTCTCATTTCTGATGTTGTCAAAATCAATCTTGCATACTGGTGCAGCAGTATCACTTATGAGGACAAAAAGTACTGATGGGTTAATAATTTTACTGCTTTCTATTTGCATGCACTGCAGTTTATAAGATCAATAAAGAATATAATGCCTCAGCAGACCTACAATTTAGACTGTAAGAATCTCTTGTCGTGACTAAGGTCCTGCTGTATCTAAATAAGGGGAGCTATTTTCATCCCAGGTGTCTAGAAGTGATTTTCTGTGTTGTCATTTTCTTCCAAGAGGAAGCACAATGTATGACCCATAAGGTTTCTAGTAAAGTAAAAAGCAAAGCAAAGAAAGATGTCTTAGGTGAAGCTAGTTTTCTGTTTCATTTTCTTCATTTGTTATTTGTTATTTATTTGTTATTTTAACTGGAGAACCTGAAAATGACATGTACTTACCTGGAATTTACTAACAAGGAATTATATTTTGGATGTAGAAAAAAAACGTATTTCAGAACTTTACCATTACTATACCAACATAAAATTGTTTTGAGTTTATAGGTAGCATGGATGAAAAAAAAAAAAAAAGACGTAAAACAAAAAAAGATAGTACTCTCCAGCTAAAGCTTAGCATTTAAAAATGCAAGTCATCCTAGAAAAATCAACAAGGCAGCATGGGATAGAAGGTACTTCTCAAGGTTACTACAAAATATCCCTTGTTTTCCTTCATACCTTCATTCTTCTTGAAATCCTCTGCACATAGTGAAATTAAACTTATTTTTCTTTTAGATTTTTCTACTACAAATCCTGTTTTACTATATGGTTTACCCAGTACCTAAACACTAGGGTCATCCAAAGAGCAGGGAATCTTTTATTCATGTGCTTCTCTGTCAACAGTTCCACAGTTTTAAAAGCTCTCTGTCTCTTCTTCCCTATATATAATCCTTCCAGATAGTATTTCAAGACCTTGTATAAATTCTGTGGGCTTTTTTTTTATTCTGCAAGTGGAAGAAAATCTGGCAACGCTGTCTGATGACTTAATCTTTTCTCAAAGTTTCTTTAATCTTCAATAATGCTTTTGTACATTGACTAAAAGTACTGTATTCTCATCCTTTATAATCAAAATTATTTTCTTTAGGAGCATGATTGGTTTACATTGCAGGTATTTTCACATTTATTTTACTTTTATTGACTGCAGGTGAGGATGGAAATACAGACCAGGATGTCAGCCTTCCCTCATCTGTATATGGAGAACTGAATCTTTTGTACTTTGTTGTTTTGTGCTTGAATGTAAGTAAAGTTTTGCTGTAAGCCTCACTAACATGCTTGCTTACTAGAGACTATATAGTTAGTTGCCCCATTTTGACATGTCACTCTCTCAGAAAAATGATGACTGTTTGGAGACACAACTATCTGAATGATCATGTGCTCCTGAAAGCCACATAAATATCTGTGACATTGGAGAAATTGGTGGTAGGTTAGTGGAAGGTGTGCACAGCACTAAGACTTTTACTGGTATGGTGTATTATCAATTATGTGCAATCAATGCATTGTTCTACCACAGCTGTGCCTACTAGTTTTGAGGCAACTGCTCCTTCGTCATACATTATTACTTCAGCTGTCCAGGTTCTCTTATATCCTGGGTAAGGTGACCAGAAGACCAAAGAACCACTAGCTTCTTTATTTTGCAACTCCAACAGGTATTGCCCCTGAAGATCTAGTCCTGAAAGGTTATGATTTTTTATACTGATTTTATGAGATATTTTTCAGTTCTGGGCTTTAAATATACAACATTAAAAAAAAATATTTTTCCCTTTTCTACTTTATTAAAAGAATTCTACTGTGAACTCTCTCTACCCAGTGAATTTCATAATCCTTGTTCTTTCCTACCCAGCAGCAACTTACATGCTTTGAATTCAGTCCAATCTACTTCATCAGGATGATTTTTTGCACATTTTTCTCATTTAATTATATAACATTTCTTTTGCTCCATTTGTGCAAACATCCTTTGGACTTGTTTGGACAGTTTGATTTTCTGTTGAGGATAGTTGCAAAGAAGTGAAAACGATATTCAGAGAAAATAGTGCTAGAATGTAACTTACTTGCAATTCCAATAACAACTTTGTTAATTTGAACACATTAGTAAAGAACATTTCATTCAAGTGTACATCACCACAGAACTTGCTAAACATGTCTGAGAAGAAAGTTACTCCAGTCTGGGCAAATTAGATGGATAACATCATTTGCATATCAGCTGCAGTCAGTATAGTTCTGTTAATTGTTTATAGAATCATAGAATCATAGAATCACTCAGGTTGGAAAATACCCTAAAGATCATCGAGTCCAACAACAACCTAACCATACTACCATACTAACTCTAACAACCCTCTGCTAAATCACGTCCCTGAGCACCACATCCAAACAGATTTTAATCGCATCCAGGGATGGTGACTCAACCACCTCCCCGGGGAGCCTATTCCAGTGCTTAACAACGCTTTCTGTAAAGAAGTGTTTCCTAATATCCAGCCTACACTTACCCTGGAGCAACTTCTGGCCATTTCCCCTCGTCCTGTTACCTGTCACAAGTGACAGTTATCACACTAAGGTTAACTTTCTGTCATTTATATTTGCTTAATTCATAATTGGAATACCACACTTCATATTGCTCAGTGGCTACTTAAAAAAAAAAAAAGTAATTAAAAAAAAAATGAAGTAACTATGCAAAAGTTGAACAACATAAAACGAAGAGATCTTCTGAGTCATCAATTTGGCTGATATCATCAATAATAACATTCATAAATCTGTCTCTTAAAACCAGTTGAGTTCCTTGCCTCCGCTATGTAATTGGAAGTTTGTCACAGTCCCCTAATCCTTCCGCATTTAGAATCTTTCCATTTGCTAAACTAAAATTTATTCTTTTGTTCTTATGTCAGTACTGTTTCATTANTTTTCTATCTGTCTATGTTTTATTCTCCCCTACTTTTTTAAGTAAAATGATGTGATTTATACACAGTGCTTTACTTTGGATCCTGACTCAATGAAATAATTCAAGATGTAGATCTTCTTTATTGTGTTTTTATTCCAGCAAGCTATTTTTTCACTGTAACATACTGTTCAATCACTTGAAATTTCAAATATAAAAGGAATTTTTTTCTTCTTAGTAGTTTCTGACCAACTTTCCTATATATAGCATGCTATTTGAAGAATGTTACCAAGCTATATGCCTTTTCTCTGTATCATGTGCACTTACTTCTGTAAACACAACCTGTTGTATCTTTGCTTACAGTATTAATACAACATATCACATGCTGTTTGGGTCAGGTAATTTATTTGTTCTAAGCAATTGCTAGTTTATGGCTGGACTTCCACATTTGTGTAGCTCATCCCAGTTTGAAAGAGGCCAGGTTCCCTGAGCATGCTGGAGTTGAACAAAACACTGCTGAAATCTGCAGGAAAATATACTCTGATAAAATATCTCTAAAAAAGTCTAGGAGAGATGGGGACAGCAGGAGCATTGCAACAAGTGTGAAGTACAGCAGTGCAAAATGCAGTTTAAACCCCCAGAAATTACTTAAAAAGACCCCCAGATTTTCCAATTAAGTAGTGATTCAGAGACCAGTCCTACTAAAGCTCACACAGAAAATGCATAACTGCATTTTCACAGGCATTTTATAAACTTTTGTTAGGAATATTTTAAAGAAGAAGGGGAAATCCGCTCACATCTCATTATGATGTAGTAAGTAATTCAACAAAGATCTCTTCCAGGTTCTGGAATAATTTTTTATCCTGAAAAATGGTTCAGTGAAAGAATTTCTCTAATTTTAATACCGGTCTAAAGACATGCTGTATGTAACATACAATATTTTTGTTTTTAATGCATAGGGAATTATTGAAATAAAATGATAAAATCAAGGCGAGAGGAGATTAACTGAAAATAAACAAGGGGGACAGGGAAAGAAGAAAGAGGGAAATGTTGGGAAGGAAATACACAACACGAGTGAGGTGAATCTAAAGTGATTATGCAGACATTTTTCATGAAAAATTGGCAACTCTAAAAAGATAAAATGGAGTAATTTTCATAGATAAGTAGATAGATGGATATATAGATAGATAAATAACCAAGCTAGGAATGGTTAAAAGGTGAAACTAGAAATAAGTGGAAATAAGTTAGTTTTTTTTTTTTTTTNGTTCTGGAATCTGAAAGCAAGCCAGCGAAATGAGTGACAGTTATACATCAGATAGCAAGCAAATACTTCTGGATTCAGGAGAGAAGGATCATATGTGCAAGAAAACAATGGCACTCCCCATTCCCTCACAGACTTCCAGCAATATTTTCTCCCAAGCAACAAGCCATAGGACAGGAGGAAACAGCCTCACACTGCAGCAGGGGCTCAGGTTGGATTATAAGAAATTGTTTTTATTGCAAGGGTTGTGAAGCACTGAAACAGACTGCCCAGGAAGCAGTTGTGTCACCATCCCTGGAGGTATTTAAGAACGACATAGACGTGGTGTTTAAGGACACGGATTAGCAGAAGACTTGGCAGTGAAAGGTTAATGGTTGGACTTGATGCTATCAGGGGCCTTTTCCAACGCCGGTGGTTTTCCCTCCGCCCCCTATGAACACGCCGGCAAAGACAGACCGGGCCTGCACAGCTGCTTTGCCACACGGACTGTATCTATCGTCCAACCAGGACCCTGCCCCGGCCAGCCGGGTTCTCCCTCAGCGCCACGCGAAGGTTCGCTGCTGAAAGACCCCTCGCGGGCGGCCTCCAAGCTTCGACTACAAGGCCCGGAGGGGCCTCGCGAAGTTATCACAACAGAACCGCGCTTCCTTCCGCGGGCGGAAAGCCGGGCACAAAGCACCTCAGAGCTGGGCCCGAGCTTTTCTGACGGGAACGGGGGGCAGGGCCGCAGACCCTGACGGGACGGACTCTCCCCACACAGCCCGGCCGCACTCACTCCTCGAGGAAGTCCTGGAACAGCTTCTGGCACTTCTCAGCCACCTCATCCCGCAGCTGCTGATGCTGCTGTACCGCACCCGCGCCGCCGACGGCCACCGCCAGATCCATTGCTCTCGCTGCCGCCCCGGTCCCGGCCCTCGCCCCACCTGCCACCCTTCGCGCCGCAGCCGCTCCGGCCAATGGGCGTCCGCCGTCCCGCAGAGCCCCGCCCTCCCGCCCCGCTTTTCCTGTTCCCTGTCGGGCGTTTTCGCGCCAAAAGCGAGCGGCGCCTCAGGGCCGCGGGCGGGGCGCTGTAGCGCCATGCCGTATGCGCGTGGGCGTGATGCCTTCCCTTCAGGGCTGCTGGGCCAGTGCTGTCAGTAAAGCTTTGAGCGCCCCTAGCCTGTAGGGGTGGAACGCGCCCCATAACAGTGCGTTGAGTCATCCCAGAGTGTGTGAGGCCGGCGGGTGCTATCCCGATGGCGGCACTGGGACCCGGGGCTCCGAGCTCTGGCAGGAAATGGCCGCTCTGCTCTGATTGCCATAGTCCATGTATTCACAATCTGTGTATTCGTGATCCTGCTGTAAAGTTGAACAATGGGGCTGCTCAAGGAGGAGCCATGGGTGCGGGCAGCGCCAGCGCTTGAAGGCAGATTATCCTTAGACCCCCGCTGTGCTCAAAAGTGACGCGCCTACTCCACCGCCCACAGAAGGAACACGCACGCCACGTGCGATCAGGCACAGCCCCGGGTGTAATGCAGAGCAGGTGTGAGCCAGCCCGAGTGCGGCACTTGGCTGCGCGCTGGCAGCGCTGCGCTCGCCTGCGGGCTGGCGTGAGGCGGCATTTGCAAAGCGACAGCACCGGTGCGGTAACAGCTGCTGGCAAGCGACACTGCCAGGAACAGCTCTGATGGCTGCGAAGGACTGCTCGGAATCGCAGTGCCACCTGCAAAGGCATTAATCTCTGCCCGAGCGAGAAATGCTCCTGTAATTAGAGCAGCTAAGAGCTGGGTTTTTTTTTTTTTTTCAATTCTGAAACACTTTAAAGCCTCTAAAAATAAAAATCTAGCAGCATGAGCGTCCTGCAAGTGTTACTGTATGTCTTCCTGTATAGTGCGCAGTCTTAATTGCAGAATGGTAAAAGCAACTCATTGTAACATTCTCATTTTAAAGATTTCCAGTGAGTATTTGAAACTGAGTGTCTTTGCACTGTGCTCTCACTGCTAAGACTGAAAAAAACCCTAAGCTGGCCTTTTATAGTCCAGGATAGCAACTTGGGTTGTTTCATTCCACAGGTACAATGTGCTTGTTAATCATCAGGTAGCACTCAGCATGGACAGTGCTGTCAAAAGAGTAATTAAAGTGATTAAAAAGTACTTCTCTATAAACATTGCTGCTGCTTCTAAAAGCACGCAGTGGAGTTAAGCTCACCATTCAGAGGTGGTGGTGGGCAGCAGGTACCAAGCCCTGCCTCAACTGCAAAAACCACGGTGAGGAGAAGCTCTGTGTCCTGGCACCAGCAGTAACAGGGCAGCACTTGGCTGAAGCCAGCTGGTGTACTCCCAGCCCATCTGTTCTCTTCTAGTTCTCTGAAAAGGCAGCCTCTTTGGAGACCACCCATGACAGAAGCAGGAGTCTGAAGACTCCCCAAGTTTAATCTGGAAACTGAAACACAAAGGGCTCAGTATCTTCCCTGGGAAAGATCCTGTGGGGGAAGCCTATCGGTTTCATTATATCTTCCTTTTGTTATCAGGAAAGCCTTGAGGGGCAGAGATGAGATGGCAAAGTTACTGGCACAATCAGTGTGTGAATGAAGCATTTTGCCCTCTGCGTAAAGGAATAGCTGATTAAACTTAAGCACTTGTTACATGAATCCAAATCAGAGAACAAACTTTCAAACTTCAGAAGATATCTGCAAGAGTATCAGTTTTTTTTTCCCAAACAACTTGAAAGAAACTACAAAGTTTTATTTGTAGTGAAAACATGCACGATTCTGACTGAAGATTTAAGTAACCATAGCCTGAGGGAATTGTATCTGTGTATGTATCTGAGGACAGGAAGTGAGACATTTGTTAATGCTGGATGTACTGGACAGTGTGGGACCTGAGCGTGATGGATATGATAATGATATGGAATAACATGCGGAGATCATACAGGATGGAATGGGATGGAATTAATTTTCTTCAAAGCAGGTGACATGGTGCTGTGCTATACACATTTGTGACCAAGCACTGGAGGCTGAGCAAGGTGTTAGGAACAGACACAAACAGGCAGTTGACCTAAACCAACCATTTAACATCATACTTGGCAATAAAAAGGGAGAGGAAGGGGCTTGGGGGTTTGCCATATTTTGCTTGGGAACTGGCTGGGCACTGATCTACCTCTGGAAGATGGTGAGCAATTACCTTTGCATCCGTCACTTGTTCTCTCTTCTTTTACTTCTTCACTTACTAAATAAGTCTGCAACACAAAGTTTTTTTGCTTTACTCCTTTCCTCAGCCCCATCCCACTGGGGGCATGGTGCTTAGCTGCTTCCTGGGCTGAGCCCACAACAGCAGCGCTCAGCCACTGGGCATCAGTCCGCGCTTTGCTTCCACAAAACTGGCCAGAGTCGTCTTTCCTGCTGGGCAGATGCAGACAGCTCACTGAACACAGATGGGTTTTCACAAGGAAGTATTTCAGCTAAACTGCAGAAATAAACTGAGGCTTTGCAGTGTTAGTTGTTAACAGATGCCTCCCTGGCTACCCCTTATTAATAGCTTTTTTAGTTAGCTTAATACTTAAAAATGTGAAAGAATGATTACCTTTATCTGTATATCATGGAAGAAAAAAATAGTAATTTTAACTGATGAAAAAGCAGCAGCAATTTGGACTCCAGGTAGAATGCTAAACTTCCAGCAATAGGTGGTGGAAAGGACTATACAGGTTTTCCTAGACTATGAAACCAGAATTGCTAACTATCAAAACAAGACAAAGTTCTGAATTGCTATTTGCTGAGTTTTAACCAAGTTCTAGCAATGTGCAGCATACACTGAAGTATCCTGCTTAGATGACAGTCTTGACAAATGCATTTTGCATTTTGATTTATGATCATAATTATTTTCAGTTGGCTAAGAAAGAATGCATGAAAGGATATGGCGTACAAAGGGAAAAGAAGGGATAGGGGCCTCCCAGTGGAACTGTAGTTCTTTTGCAGCTACTGAGAATAAATCAAGCTAAAATATGAGCTCAAGTAACTCTTAACAGAATTGGGATAAGCACCGTTGTTATAGGAGTATGTACAAAACCTGCTGCCACATCTAGAGTAATGAGCATAGTTCTCAGAACTCTGGTTTTTTGTTGGCATGAAATGGAAGCCACTAATTTTGTGTATTATTAGGAGGAAGCACTTCTGATGTACATTACCAGCTCCGTAAGAACAAAAGAAATTAAATAAAATTCATGCCAGCCAGCTTAGCTGAATAAACAATTGTTTTGAAACTTGGATTCATCAGTAATAAGTCTGTGGTGGTAAGCTATGCTTGGCCACTGAGCTTTCTAAAATATAACTGAGTAAAGGATAACACTTTAAATACAAGTAAATAATATGAGAAAGATTCTATATTAAAATTAATTACAAAGGACTCGTAAACAAATCTGCAAAGTATGTTCTTCTTTGTATTGTGTGCCTTCTAAACAAAGTTTAACTTTTAAATTGCCAGCACTCTTATCAAACTGACCTTTAGTATTCCTAGAATTACCGCTTTATAATGGAGAACTTGTCACAAAACAGGAAAATTAAGTCTTGTTCAATGGCAGCTGCAAAAGATGATTTGCCCTTTTGTGAAATTCTACACAACTTCAACACAGCCTCCTTGACTGACCTTTTGCAGCATAACCAATATGTGACTTCTCTGACATTTAAAAATCAAGGTAGCAACAGAAACAGACTGTCTAAACTATACCTGCAACTGAAAGCTTTTAACATATAAAATGTTAAACAAAAATTAAGTCAGGAATTACAAGCGTGTATGAAAATGAGACTAACTCTATTGCAGGGCCTAAATGTTGAATAGAATCTTCTGTTCTTTGCCATCAACACTTACTGTTTTAAACTTGAAAAGCGACCATCAGATGTAGTATTTAAAAGGAAGTTTAAAAAACACTGGTTCCTCACAAAATGCAGGGCAAACTCGTTGGGTTGGGAAGAGAAAGAGAAGTAGGTTTGTGTACCATTGCAAAATGAGGAGGTTCAAGCAACTAATTCATTTAAGAAAAAGGATGTCTAGAAAGAATTTTAGAAGTCCTCTTTCTGACTTAAACACCCTATTTCTTTAAGTGTACAACACTCAGGCAGTTCACAGCGTCTATACATGAAGAAAACTTACATTACTTTCTTTTCTTCCATTTGGAATAGATACATGAAATCCTCACTGATATGCTCAGTTAGTTATCATAGAAGTGCTGTCAGGAATACAATGTGTGACGTGCTCTCAAACTCACCATCTGTTTATTTGCTGAGAACATTATATATCCCTCATGCATCCCATGAACGTATGTAACCTCCTTTCCAGTCCCAAACAGCAACATAAAGAATGGGCCCTATGGCTTCTAGGCAACTTTAAGTGAGGACAGAAAGAAATTTAAACTTTAGGTGGTTATTCCATCAGGTTTTGTTTTGTAATTAAATGCATCATTCCATGATTACCTTGTGAGGATACAAAGCAACAACCAGAAAAGACAGCTACTGTATCTAGTTTGCTTAGAGAATTTTATTGGAATCTGTTACGACTTTTTGTTAAGAATATTCTCCTTCTCACCTGCTTCTCTACAATTTCACTCGTGTAAATTAACAACCGGGTTGGTTTCCTCCTGCTTTTTGAATTGCGAGCATCCTGTTATTTCAGCTTTGAGCCAATTCTGTAATCCAGAATATTCAATCTTGCTGACGTAAGTTAAAAGTGCACGATATTTATTGCACAATTTATTTAAATGTTTAGAAATATGATACAATTTAATGACATTAGAATGCTAATTCGAATTTGTTAAAAATGTGCAGCTGCCAGTACAAAGACTCTTGATCTGTTAAAATAACAGCTTTTAAATAAACACCTAAAAGATAAAAAAAATGTCTGTGGCACTTCAGTAAATTAGATCATCTTCTTTTATTGCATATTACAATGCTTAGATCAATACACGCTCATCGCTAGCAACAGATATGCTCACAATCATATCATACTTGCAGGGAAATCACCTCAAACTTTCATGAACATGTTAGGGTGTCAGTCGTTTGGGATCCCGTGGGAACATGGAGGTCTGACGAACATTATGCAGCCCTAGGTACAGCATTGTTACTCTTTCCAGCCCTACAACAAAGGGGAAAAAAACCAAAAAACAAAAAACAACAACAACAACAACAAAAAAACAAAACAAAAAAACAACCATAATAATGAAGCTGCACTATTTCAGTTGTACTTACTCAAAAGCCCAGGCAAGGCCAAGTTTTAGCAGGAGACCACATTCCATATTAGAACAAGCAGAATATCCACTTCAAACTGCAAATGTTGCTGTCTCCTCTGGTGCAGCAATTCTGTTGCTGCTAGGTGTAACAGTCAGGCAACTGTAACAGTGCCTGCAAGTCTAGAGCTTACATACCTGAAAAAAGAGTATCTTGTCACCCTTATTTCTCCCACTCACCTGCAGAATTTGAAGCTTTTCAAATAATTAATTTGTTTTATGTGTAATAAAACCTTACCATAAATGGTTGGATACACCCATTAATGACTTTTTTGTCATCTATCCAGTTAAGTCATCTTAGTTTGCTTACACACCAACTCTTCTGACTCAGCCTTCCTGATTCTTAAACAAATTTGTTCTGTGGTTCATTCTGATAAGGAGATACTTTTCTAGGGGGCTTTTGCTTACTTTACAAGTTGAAAGACTGACTTTTCACAGGAAGTTACTTTTACCATGCTCCCAAATAAGATAGGGGTATTCAAATACTAATGTGTTTTAAATGCTAATGTATTTACAGAACTTAATGATCAAGTGGGCTGTTACCTTGGATATTTTCTCACATATGTAATTATAGCAATATTATTACCTGGATAATGAATCATTTTTAGATAAGGAAGGTTGCCAGGACATTTAATCAGTAAAGACTGCAGTTTATAGCTACTTTTTTCTATTGAATCAGAGGAAAAGTTGTATGTATTTACAGCATTGTTTTGAAAAATCACCAGAACTTCGGAGTGCAGCAATTTTTGTGTGATTCTCCTGAGATATAGTTAATAGATCTGTTGTGATTTCTCCTTTTATTCAACATAGTTTTAATAAGGCAGCTTAACCTGTCATGGAAAGCTGTTCCTGTGACAGTATCCCTGCCGGATGGGGAACTGATGTGTGTTCACTGCATGCTTTGTATTTCTGATTCCCAAGACCCAAGGAAGAACTGACTAGGCTCTGAGCCTCTCCACATGCTTAGTGTTCCTTCTGAAGGAAACTACAGAAGAGTTGCCATCCCTGGAGGTATTTCTAGTGGAGTCAACACCTCTAACAGTATTTAAGAGATATGTGTACGTCATGTTAAGGTGTGTGGATTAGTGGTAGCCTTGGTAATGTTAGGTTAATGGTAGGACTTGATGTTCTTGAGGGTCTTTTGCAACCTAAATGATTATATGATTCTATACATCCATATCCTGCAGTTACAGGGAATTTGAATACATCTACAGTTGGGACTTCCATGCAGTAGAGAGGTTCAGCATTTAGGTATGGGAAACTCATCGTTTTTCTGTCTCTTTCTGTTACAAGGAATGTTCTTCACCTAGATTATTTTTGGATTTTAATACATGTAGCCCCATTCTTATCAAATGCAGAGTTACCTGGGTATAGTGCTCATCATTTTGTGACTGCACACATGGCCATGCGTGTTAGATTGGCTGACTCTCTTCCTAAAGCTCAGGCATTCTGAAACATTTTTTAAGTTGAAGCAAACATCCATTGTATGTAGTAGGATCACAACAGCACTTGAATTTGTTTTAAATTTGATAAAAGATATTATTTCCCTGGGATTCGTATAAGTTGTAGCAGGTAGGACATATGATAAACTTGCAGTTTTGAGAAAGTGCTCAGGTGAATAGAGCTGAAAGTAGGTCTCTATCCAGGGTCTCCACCTTCTCTGACTTTTAGGAGTTATCAGTGGGTGTTTTGAGGGATGATACAATTCAACCCAAAGTCAAAGATATGTTTGATGATTCTTTTTAGAAGTGCTTTTTTCTTTCATCATACACAACGGCAATTAGACTTAGTGTGCATACAGATGACTGTGTTGTAGGCACATGGACTCAAGTGTCATAAGCACTTTAAGCTCTCCTTTGCTCCACTTCTGTGTTCATAAAAAGAGAAATATACTTTTGCCCTCTCTCATAGATACAGAGATAATTTTACTGACTACAAGATTCTTTGATAAAGTGATGAGGCCTACATGAGTACACTAAAAACAAACTGTATGACCACATGAATATTGCATATGTCCAGAAAACCCACCCTGACACAGAGGTTATCTATAGCATTTAATGTAGACTTGATCATCCAACTGACATTATCATAGCTACACATAACAATTCAGATTGAATCTCAATGATTTGCATTGTGGTTTTGGTCATAACTGCACCTGTGACTGTTTCTCAAAGCTTCCTCTTACGTAGACTTAAGATACAAGTACAACTTTGCAGTATTGCTTCCCTCATAGTTTTCATGCCAGCAATTTTTTCCTGCTCAGCTTGATCAGTGTTCTGGCTTTGTTCTTCAAACAGATAAGTCCATCTTAGCTCTCGTAAGATCAATCATCAGTGTTTTAAAAGGAACTTTTGCTAATTTTGAACTTATTAAAATTACTGTCAAAAATCTGTTATGGATTTATTTGTATCTTTTAGGAGTCACAGGAGTTAATGTTTTATCCCTACCTGGGAACACACCTAGCATTAATTTCCTTCTGCAGACAATTCTCTTTTATGTGAGCTGGGATATGAATTTATTGCATGCACAGTGAAGATGCTTCTGCCCATAAACATATCAACTCTCCAGGACCTTCCTAATTCTTAGAAAAGCTCTGTTTGTATTTTCAAGGAGATACTGTCATCATTTTGTATTTGCCCGAAGAAAGGCTTTGTTCTCTTAAGGAAAATAATGTAATAATCTGAATGTGAAATTTCTTGTCTTCTGACCCAGTGTAATGGTTTCATTAGCCCAGTTTAGGAATTTTAGAAGCTTTGGATTATTGGTTTTGATACAGTTTAGAAGCTAGATTTTTAGCAGTACTCAATCCCTTCATGTATTACTGTTCTCAGAGGAAAAAGTATCCCTTTGAAAGTCAGGATATTTTACTTGCATGCCTCCCCAGGATATGAGATGTTCTAAAAATCTTCATGTTTACTTACTGTATAAAATTGAGTTCTTTTATTACTTTAAAATACTGGTCTAAAATATAATTGAAATAGAATATATGCCCTAATACTCTCCTCTTGTACATTCCGGTAGTATTTTGAATTTTCTGTCTCTTTGCTGTACTTTCAGTTTAAACTCTTAGATTTTAGCACACTCTGAACTTCTCATTAACTGATTTTCGTGACAGTAAAAATGAGAGAAGTTGTCAAGCCAAGCATAACCATGCCAGTGGCTTGGAAGAGTTAAGCTGATTGTGTTGATACAAAGTTCTTTCTGCAGGAATGTGATGAGTCAATTCAGACACTAGTTAAAAATTTTAATTTTAGATAGAGTAACTGAAAATAATGGGACTTGTCTGACTATTTAGTTATTTAAGTAGTTTTTTTACGTAGGACTAGAAGTTACATAGTCACTAACTTGGGCAGAAGTGTACTGAGTTTGTCCTGAAAAATTACATAGAATATATTACTCATTCAGCAAAGGATAGGATTTAGAAGTTAGAGGACTTGGTATAATTAATTCATCACACAGAAGGATTATAAGCAAGATTAAAAAAAAAAAACAAACAAAACAAACAGAACAAACAGTGTCCAGATAGTGGTTAACCTTTTTTCAACTCTTTTACTGTTTATGAAAAAGGCAAGGGTGTTTATCTGTGGAGTAAAAAGGAAAAATATATATCATTATGTTGTATTTCTCAAGATAACATGGATAAATTATAAGCTACCTAACTGGCTACATAAAACATTGTTTATGAGTAAGTTTCAATAAAAACCTGCCAAAGAGGCTTGTTAAGAAATTACTAATCACATGAGGATGATTGAACAAGAACTTTTAATCTTGCTTATCAATATCATAATGTTTTGGTTTTATCTTATGCCTGAACTCTTTCCTATTTTCTTCTCAGTTCATTCTGCTCTCCAAGACAAATCTCTGATTAATTACCCTGTGTATCAGAAAATAATAAAAGTTATCTGATCTAAGCAAATAATTAACAAGTCACTCCAGCCATTTAACTGTAACTCAGCAAGTCTCGCCACAAAACTGTACACTACAAAAATCCTTTAAGCCCTCTAAATGGGCAAAACTTCATAGCTATTGTGAATTTTCAAGAGTAAAATGAACTGAAGAATATTCAGTTAAAACAGAAATATTAAAGTCTACCTAATAGTAATCCAAATACCTAACAGTAAACCTTATCTGATGCTAAGTAAAAAACAAAAGTATCCTTTTTTTTTTGTATGTTTCCACCCTATGGAAATGCACAATTATCCAGATATGGTTAGCAAATTTGTTATTATTCTGGCCACAAAGCAAGCACAGGAATGGATTGAAGAGGAAAAATACAGATTTGCTACTAGCTATTGGAGAAAATCTGCACACAGACAGTATAATGTCAAGAATTACTAGAATCCAATATTAAGGACTGAGACATATTTGAACAAGGTGGAGAGCTTCCCCTGCTAAATACATTTTTGTAGGCACACTCGAGAATAATTCAGGAGTCAGTCCAACTGTTAGAAAAACACTGAATAGAAATTCACGTGTATATGTATACATGCATGTATGCACGTACATTTTATATAAGCCAAGATTTTAAATCTGCTTGTATATGTCTACCTTTGTCTCAAGGTCTACTGTGGCCAGATGCTTCCTGGAGCTGCTAGAATGGGGAATGTGTGAGAACTGTGTCCTCAGTTCTTTAAGTCCTAATTGCTAGTCTCCTAACCAGGAATACTATGTCATGACTGTCACTTCTCCCTCAGGTGTCCCTCTAAATCTTCCCATAAAAATGTCCTGCTTCAAAAGGCACAATCTTGACTTTGGACTCTCCACCACCCAGACACACTGCTTTCCATCAGTGCAGTTGCATAGCTGCTAGTTGACATTTCATGGTGGCCTATATGCAGTGGTCCATGTGCCACCTCTAGACTATGAGGTGGCTTTTCCTGGACTATTTCTGCTCTTAAGCAGTGTTTTATTTGGTGGAAGGCTATCCAAAATCCCTCTGCTAAAGTGAGCACTGAGTGATGTCAGAAGAAAGTTTTTAAGTATTAGCTGTTCACATACAGTTATTGTAGGAGCAATCTAGCTCTCCTTAGTTGAAGAAATTATTTGTAATACGAATAATAAATAGTGAACAATGAAGTGAAATAATAACAGTAGCAAAAATATCCCTGATACTAGTAGTTAATCAAAGGCTGGAGATCACCATTGCAAGAACATCACACACAAATACAATGCTAGTTTTGCTGGACTACTGACAGAAAGTAGCACAGCACATTGAGAAAATGCAGAAAATATTATCTAAATCATTGTGATCTGTTCAGAATATGAATGAATCCAATGTAAGAGTCATCCTCAAAAAATGCCTTGATATTAAAAAGAGAGAGCGACTATGGATATGTGATCTGAAATATTTTGTACTTTGCAAGTTGCTACCTAGGAATCATGCTGATATTCTGCAAACTGATGTATGTGCATGTGAGAAATAAAATCAGATAAACCAGATAACTTTATTTACCTTGACCTTACAAAATGGGTGTAACATCTTCCCTTTGCATAGGGCACCATTATATTAGTGTTGCTATGCTAGTAGCCTATCTCCTCAATGACAATGTAAAATATAAAATGAATAAATCATGTATCCTTTTAGAATAATCTGCAGAGAATGAAATTTGGAATATGGAACAAGGATAACAAGGATCTGAAAGTGGGCTATATTCTCAGCTTGTGTAAATTAACTTCAGATGCTGTGGTGACTATTTATCAGGCTTGAAATATTGTACTAGCTTTCATATTCCTTTGATATTTCCCCTTAAGTGCAGACAGGGCAGAGACCTCAGTGGCTGCAAGGTTAAAACTGTAAATTGCACTTCAAAGAATTTGGAGTGTTAAATCTGCTACTCACCTTTGAAATTCTGGTGTAGACTAGTCATTGACATCTTCATAACTCCTGGGCAATATTTCCAGCTTGCAAAGAACTCTAAATAAGGTGAGCCCATAGCGTTTAACCATAAGCCATCTATGTTCTTTGTTTTCTCTGTGTATGCAGATTTGTAGTTGTTGAAATAGTGATCGTTCTACTAGATGGATACTTTTTGAAGCCAAAAGCGTAAAAACAGTTCAGATTCTGTTTCTTACTTCACTTTCGTAGTGTTTTATTTAATCACTAAACTTTCAGGGCAAAGTCAAAATGAAGATGCAGAATGGAAAAGACACAAAAACATCTAAGTGCTATAAATTTATTTAGTAAAGCAGAATGCTGATGCCAGATATATATTAGATTGTTCCTTTGATCAGCTTACTGGAAGTAGTAGTTTGCTCTGCATTTGCTCTCATGATTCACAATTTTTTCTGAAAATTATTTTAATCAATTCAAAGCCAGCTTTGTCCTTTCTTTATTTGGAATTGTGTTGTTCTTTACTTGGGGAGCAGGGCAGGGAGGGGGCCAGGACACCAGTCTTAGAGACTTAGAGACTTGCTACGATGTTTTAGATCTGCAGAGGACTGTAGGCATGTTTCCATTATGATATATAGGTATTAAGCACAAGAGGTAATTTATTTTCCAAAATGTCTAAGAATTGGGTTACACACTTAGATTTATTACTCTTTTTTGGATGTGATTCACGTCTGACATTTTTATTTCTTAAAAAAAGCTGATGATCTCCATTATGTAAAGTAACACTGCAACATTATGAATCTTTTATTATCAAACATGCTCATAATTTTATATGTATTAGAATACATGAAACATTTCTGAGCCACTGCTCATGATTCATTTATGAAATGTTTTGGGGTGGGCAGTGGCAAAGCTGATGCAGCCTTCCTGGGATGGTGCCCATTGAGGGTGCGTTATGGGATGGGATACGCAGTCTCTGCAGCAATACAGAGGTGTGTCTTTATAAGCCAAAGTGAAATTCCTCACTGACATTAGGAAATCTGCACACAGCTTCCTGTGTACCAAGCTTTTGGCGAATAATCTCTCTAGTTTGGAAATCTTTGGCCATGTTAATGGTTGCAAGTTGATACTATGGCATAAGTTCATGTGGTTTCATTAGGCATGGTCAGTGTGGGCTCCCTGTGTACCCTTACGTGTCAGCAAATGGCAGAAGAGACATATCAGAGTGTGTGTTTTATGAGCATACTTAATAAATATTCCAGTTTATTAACATAAATAGGATACCTTGGGAATATGTCAGTTACGACTCTCCATACTCACAAAACAAAAAGAGATACTGTGATTCCTTATGTGTATTCCTTATTCAGAACACATAAGAAACAAACAAACAAGAATACAACCTTTTAAATAAAGACCTTGTTGTAAGCACCTATATTTCTTACTAAACTAGAGTAATAAGGGAACGTATTGCTACTTATAAAAAAAAATCAGTAGTGATAGTAACCTGAGAGCTGTTTTCATTTTCAGGAAGACATTTTATAGAAATAACCTTGATTTTATTAGCTTGTGTACTATTTTATACCACAATCAGAAAGAATGATTACATTTATTATGGAGAACTGAACAATTAACAGGGTTAATAGTCCTAAAGATAAGATTGGAATGCTTTCTGTGTGTGACTATGAGGTCAGATTTAAAGCAAAAAAAAACCAACAAACCCACAACAAAACCACATGAACAAGTACATTATATTGCTGCTTTCTGTTTCTTCAGAGTTAGTGCAAAATTATTTTTGAAAAATCATTTCCTACTCAAGTTTACAGTATCTCTAGTCTGAAAACTATTTTGTAGCCTAATTGTGCAGTTTTAAAACTTCTGCTTATCTAGGGCTAATATTTCTTGGCCTTTATTCTGGGGCTGCATTGTGATTCACCTAGGACAGAAAGAAAGCATATAAATATTTTACAGTAGTAATTTAGAATACATTAATTGTTCATGATTTACTTTATGAAGCAAAAATTCTCCCCAAATACAAATTTTTATGAATGCAAGATGTAACTGTAAGAAATTTCCTTATGAAGTCATGAAAAAATAGTATAAAGAACAGTTCCCCATAGTGTGTGATTTTCCATATTAAAAAATCAATTGGAATGAGTTTTTATATGACGGAATCACAAAGGGTCAATTCATTCCCTCTCTTTAGTTGTCACTGAGGGGCTTGTTTGGGCATCACTGAAGAAGTGCTTTAAACAATAGAGGATATAACAGGGTTTGATCATGTCATACATGTCTTTTGTTTTAAATACATTCCCTTATTTTAAAGTTACTTGCATGCCAGACTGTTTTGGAACTAGAGTTTTGAAATACAACTCAGCTAGCTTAAGATATATTTGAGCTTGTGCAATGTATAGTTTTGATATAAAAAGCCATCGATTTTTTTATAGGATATCTTATCAAAACCTATGCACTAGGGAACATAAGGTAATTCTAGTTAACGTGAAACCCTTGTATATCATTTTAAGTAGCATATTTAATGCAATTAATCATTTTATATAACTAGTAACTAGTTGCGTAGCAAATACTTCATTACAACAAATTCTGCTATTGAAGAAACTTCAAGCTGAACCATCAGAGTAAAACAGGAATCTATCTCATGATGAACCTACTGTGATTTCTTAAACAAATAAAGGCTTTCAACAACAGATAGTTTTTTCATCAATCTTAATTTACAAAGATATTTTGCATGCTTCTTTTAAAAAAGGGAAAAAATAATAAAGAGAGTAAAAGATAGTTAATCTTTAATCTATGAAATGTTACTTACTGAGTAGAATGTCTTTTGTGTTTGTAAACATGAAATAGTCTAACACTTCAGTTGTAATCCTAAAATTCCCAAATACTGTTTTCTGTACTGTATAGGAAATATAACAGCGGGTTAAAAAGGGCACCCTACAAAATCTGCAGAGAATTTGTGCAAGAAGGAACACGATCACAAATACTCTTAAATTTGGGGATAGCTATGTGATAGCAGACATTTTCCATTCAAACAAACATTTAAATGCTGTGTACATAGTTATTTCCTCTTGTCGGTTAAGCATAACCTGGAAAGTTTTCCTATACGTGTAATCTTTAGTGTAACTGTTGTTTAGCAGTGTAAAGGGTAGTTCTCTGTACAGGCTCACTTGCAAAGCAAGAACATTTGAAATTCTGCCATGCAGCATTTAAAAACACCTGATCAGCACGCAAAATTCAGCAATCTTATGCAGAGATTCAAGTGACTTCTTGTGTGGGGTTTGTCTGGGTTTGTATGTGTTGTGTATACAAACTGATGAGCGATGCACCTACCCAAAATCTCCGCCTTCTGTTCAGAGAAGGAAAATAATTTCTTTTCTGTGTGCCTCAGTGGTGCTGAAAACAGCACACTGCCATCATATTCTGCATGAAGAAGTGTTAGAGCAGGAAGCCATCTTCTGAGAGCATGTGAGATCCACTGCTGCCACTGCAGCAACACAGTATGTGATGGGGAGAGACTGTAAAGAGGAGGGGGGACTCTTGCTTTAGTGTTTATGTTGCTTCAGATCTTTGTTAAGCATGCCTGCACAGCCAGCTCATTGTCTCTGTTGAAGAACATGAATAGTTGTGAAAATAGACATAATAAGGCTAGATAGATGGGAACTGAGGATAGTTCATAATTGTATTGCACTTCCTTAATATTCAGAACAGAGAGAGCAAAATGGCATATGAATCTACAGTCTCTTTACATAAAACAAATGAGAGTGGTTTGTTTAGAACCTTTACACCACTACTTGACAACAAAATGTGTAGAAGGTCACAGGAGATAGGAAGCTTCCTGGATGTACCTGAGTTCATGCAAGAACTAGAGCCAGCGTAATTTCTGATAAGGTAATTCCATTAAGCATTCCAAGATTATCAGAAGGGTTGCACTGTATCATAAAAGAAAAAAAAAATGCAGGTAGAATATAGCATGCAGAAGCAGTTTTCCAGCTCCTCCCACTGTAGCACACAAGAGACACGGTTATAGTTAACTTTGGATCAACCACTGTGAAACAGAATGGAAAGGTTGTACATTTGAGCAGCTTTTTCACTGTTTTTGCTCTCAATGATGAGGGTCTCAGAACCAGTATTAGACATGGAAATGGCAAACTACAGTGAAGTTTTAGATCCAACGTACACCGCACTGGAGTTTGAAACTATGCAGATTCTGTACAGTGGCAATGGTGAGTTCTGCTCCGTGATGCAAAATCATGCCAGTTAGTGGGAAATGTGAAGTTTATTAATGTTTTAAGGTGTTAGCAAAATGTTTTATTAATGGAAGATTTGATGATTGTTTTCAAACTACAACTATTTCACACTTCACTGTTAACTGTAAGTTAACATTATAATTCTTTAACATTAAGGAAAATAAAAGAGCGGTTATATGTAATAAAATAACTGAACTGTACTGTCATCAGTCAGTTAATCAAAGGAAGAAAATGGTATATTCAGCAGTTGTTTTATTTACTGTAAGACAAATGAATAACTAGTATTGACAGTTGGGACATGAAAGTAAATTTTGTATACAGAATTCAGAAGGACAGGACAAAATTATCCAGAGGTCTGTGGAAAAAAAAAATAGCTACTGTTTCTTGATGCCTAGTTTCTAATTGTTGGACTAATATTTTATTTATTTAAATGTTAAACTAGTCATTCTAGATGTGTGTATATATGAATGAGGGTGCTTTTTTTTAAATCATGTTGGCTCTCTACAGGCTAATGTTTAGCTGAGGAAGACTATTGGCATTTGGCTAATGTAGCGTTTTAACTTCAGGTAGAATATTTTGATGCTTTTTCTTTTTTAATTTTTTTTGAGAAATTGTACCAATAAACAATGCTTTAGTAAGAAGCACACCTTTTCATTCTGCCATCTTTTAGCACTGAACAAAGCCAGGTAATTTCAGTCTATTAAAGTGAAGAAAAGTATCAAGTGAATTAAACTCCTCTAAAGTGTCTTTCCAAATCTTCTTATATATTTGAGAATTAGTTTTAGTTTTATTTCTAATACAGATATAGTATTTATGAAATATAGTATATATTGAAATGCAGAACAAATATTTAGTGTTTTGCATGAAAAATACTCAGCACTTTGCATTTCCCATGTCTAGATATTCTTTCCATATGGAATCCAAGTTAGTTTTTATTACTGGACTTGAATTTTTATTTGAATTTCTAGTATTACTTTACAACCAGCTTAGTAAACAGGAACGTAGATTTTATTATTGGTTTAGGAAGAAAAACAGACCTTCACTGCCTAAATGATTTTGAAGCTATCAACAATGATTATGTAAGTTTTAGAGGATTTATCTGATTTTTCTTTTACTATGGGTGATTTCATTGGTCATTTGTTTTTTGCTGAATCTCATTCTTTCTGATCTGTTAATGTTACACAGAATGGGAAAGCTGATTAAGGAGGTTATACTGTGTTGAGTGTTAGTGATCCAGTTAGTTAAATTATTCACTGTAAATGATTACTTTGACAACTATTATTTACTAAATGTAGTCCTTTTTTCTTCAGTTTGCTTTGAGGTTAGCCTAAGTATTTTCTGATAGAATTTATTAAAAAGGTTGACTTATATCTACAGTGCTAGTCTGGATCTGAGAGCTGCCTCTTCTGAACTTTCAGATGTGTATTTTCAAAACTTCTAAGTTCTTTAAAACTATTCAGAGAAATTTAACTATCCACATTCAGACACATTCTACAATTCTCAATTCTGTTGAACAAACTTTGCAAAATCAAGTCAATTTCCAGACATTTTCTTTCAGAATATTACCCAAAGAAAACAAGTATCTTCATATATATGTACACATATGCTTAAACACAAGGAGATACAGGTCATATTGCTCTGAAACATTTCATCATTAAATTTAAACATTTTAATTATTCGGATATATACTGATCCAAAATCAATAAAGTCTGACGTAAAGCTTTTATATTTTCGAAATGAATTTACCTTGTAAACCATTTTTAAAAATAATTTTTTTGGTCATAATATACCCAATTTTAAAACAGTAAATTCTTCAGGGAACTGAATTCTTACCTTTTAATTTTTATTTTAACATTTTAAAATGTGATTCTAATCAACTATGTCTCTGTACAGAAAAAAAAGTTGATGCTAACTTTTCTTTGTCTAAGGAATTATATTTACATTGTAAATTCTTTGGGATGTAAGCAAAATTTTCTTGTATTTTTGCATGACATATTTCAGATGGCTCTACTACAATATAAATAATGTCTATCAACATTAACAGTTCTGCTTTTCAACATTTTCACTCTTCATGAACTCATGTACTTCTTAATGCAGGCTTCAATATTTAAGTAATGTTAACCTCTTTTCTCTGAATAACTACAAAAGTTTAAAGGATACTACAGTTTTCCTTCCATAAGAACAGAAACATACTCAGAAAAAGATCTATATTCAGAAAATATGTCTGTTAAGCCTTGTGACTCAAAGGACAGTAAATATAACTGTTCTGATTTTAGGTGAATTCAGTACTGTTAACCACATTCAATGATTAAATGTTGAGCATATTTAGATAATATTCTCTCACACAACTTTTAAGTCAATTTTCCTTTGAAAAAGTTGTTCAAGGAAGTAAAACTAAGTCCTCTTAGCATTCTTTCCTTAAGTCTACTGTATTTTTTTAAATATAATTGTTTTTTTCAGTGATAGTCAACAGTTACTGACATCTCCTATTAGACATGGTATATGATGTCTTTGCCAGCTATCCATGTAATGCTGCTTTATGCCTAAGTTCTTCTTCTTGTTAGTTAGAATACATATGTAATTAGACCTACAAGGCTACATTTACTTTATAACCCCTTTCAGTTGGAAACAGTTTGGAATAAAATTATTTATTGTTGAGAACTTCATAAATTCTGCTGTTCTGACTCTATAAATTTGATAGCGTTCATCAGAATGACCATCAGATATAATGAGATACACTGTGCTAATTAAATAGTGACAACTAAAAAGGAAAAAAAAAAAACGGAAAAATCCTTATTTTTTAAGTATAAATTGTCCATGTGTACTTTTTCAAAACTTTGTCCATAACTATATATGTTGTTCTTGCCTCTTTTCAGACAGTTCTGGAGAACCTCTCAACATGAATGCTACTGACAGCGGGATCAGCAGTCTCTGTGCAATATGTGGAGACCGAGCAACTGGAAAACATTATGGTGCTTCCAGTTGTGATGGATGCAAAGGATTCTTTAGACGCAGTATACGGAAAAATCATGTTTATACATGCAGGTATTTAAAAAGTTAATCTAGCACTAAATTAATGAATGTACGCAAACATTACTTTCAGACGTTTTCAGAATTTTCAGACCGACATAGGGGTATTTTCAGCTTCTTTTGAAGGAATTATAAACAGCACTTTTGATGGAGCATGCGGGGATGTTATGTTCTTATAATGTGGAAAACAATCCCTTTCATTTAAGACTAACAAATTGGACCACCTGTAAATGGCTTCTCTGATGTGGAATCTTCCTAGCACTATATATGCTCCTAAAGACAACATATTAAGTTAGCATTTAAGGCCTCATGAGCGTATTCTATTCATTGATGATTTTATTTTCACTTGTAAGACTTGTAGACAAAATGCCAAGAATGAAAAGTTACCAACAATTTAATGAGCATCAAGACAGCACTTTTTGAAAACCTAACTTTAATTACCAAAGCCAGGCTAAATGTTTTAAATGTTTTATATTAGTTGTGTTTTTTTTTTTTTTTTTTTGTTGTTGTTGTTATTTATTTTTCCTATGAATTAACTTGTTATCACTGCTAGAACAAAAAATGTTTATACAAGCATAGATACTCAGGTATCTTTTTATTGGGAAAGATCTGTTCTGTCAGAGTTTCCACATGTCCATTAATGCGGTTGATGTCATTGCATTCCTGAAGTGCAGTCTCAGTCTTTTATTTATGATTACAAAGAATCGCAGAAAACACAGAACAGCTGAGGTTGGACGGGACCTCTAGAGGTTATCTGGTCTAAGCTCTTTGCTCAAGCAGGAACACCTAGACCAGAGCGCCCAGGACCATATCCAGAGTAGCATCCCCTGAAAACAAAACAAAACAAAACAAGTAAAAAAGAAAGAAAATGAAAAAAAAAAAACTATTTTCACTGGCAATTTGGAAAGTGTGATTCTTAACTGATTTGTAATTTTTAGTCTTAAAATTGTTCCTTATTAAGGCAGTTTCTGTAGAGAAAAACTAAAACTTATGAGTCTTTTTTTAAAGACAGATCAAGTTAATATACACATCTTCCCACTTCAGTGATGCACTGCTCCTTTTAGTGACCATTACCCTCCTTGTCAATCTGAACAGCAACCTGCTAACTTTTCTGTGCCTAACTGCCCCAATTATCATTCTGCAGGTATGTGTACCATGTTTGAGGAATTGCTCTGTGCGTGCCCGAGTCCTTAAGATGTCAGTTTTAAGCCATGCACAGAATATATTTGTGAGTTTAGACAGATAGATAGAACTGAAAACTTTCTTTCTAGCCTTGTTGCTGGAAATGTTGTTTGCTCCACGCTTCCTTAGATACTTAACATTCTTTTTGTGGATATATAAGGCAGATATTCACTGATCTGCCATGATCATAGACATGCTTTTAAAATGGTGTAACAAGAGCTGATATAATTGAGTCCAAGTAGAGCTCTGAAGAAGATAGATCTATTTATCTAACACGTGCACAAAAAAAAAAAGGCTAAAACAAATGGAGAGGAGGGGTTGCCTCATATACACTTTCCTTAGGAACATCTGTGGATTTGCATGAGAGTCAGGAAAACATTCTTGCAGTGTCACACTCTGTGTGTTTCCGCATGTTTATTGCAGTATTCAGGTTTTTTACTCCTGTTTCCTGTTTGTCACCTGTAATAATATTACAGGTAACTTGTTCATTTGCTAGCTCCTAGAAGTAAACTTTGCCAATTGAAGGTACTGGTTTTGCAGGAATGAGTGGGCTGCTTTGTGCTGGTGACAGTTGACATTTTCATCAATTATCCTGTCGTATTCGTAGCATTTCATCCCAACCCTTTCTGTGTAGGCAGTCACTTGCATATCTCACAATAAAGCATAACTCAAAAACATTCCATTCTTGCCCATTCTAATACGTATTTTATACATACATACACACATGTGCCTGCAAAATAAGGAGGTATGAAATCTCTCAAGACTGACTGATAGGGAAAAAACTACAGAAGAAATTCTGTGGTCATAGACATAATTCTGAGAGCACAAATTATTTAGTTTTCCTCTTCATAACCAGGGTGGTGCTTTATTAATGCTTTGTATGTTTACCCTTTTTTGTCTCTGATAGATTCAGCCGGCAATGTGTTGTTGACAAGGACAAAAGGAATCAGTGCAGATATTGTCGTTTAAAAAAATGTTTTCGAGCAGGAATGAAAAAAGAAGGTAATAGACTTGTTTATTATTTGATATGCCCAGAGTAATAAAATCTAAGTTTAAAAATTTAATAAAAATTCCAAATTTAATCAAAATTCAAAAAAAATTAACAGCAGAATAATTAAATGGAAAACCTGCTATAGTGCCTGCATGATGGAGATTTATACTGAGGTGAATATGCATCATCTAATTTTCAGGTGGGTAAGCAGTTTTAACACTTCAGGCATTATCAAACATGACAGGTTTAAGTGAATCTCGACTGCTTAATCCATGAATCCTGGCACCAAAATTCATTGCTTTCTAAGTGTTGAGCCATACGCTTGGAAAAATTCAAAGCACAGGATTTTAATTCTAATTCATAATTTTTTCCAAATTTGAGTCATAAAATACACGTTTAGCATTGTGTGTCTACCCATCTAAGCTACAGGGCTGAGTTGCTTATTATTCCCTTCATTTTAAATGTTTGAAACTCTTAAGGAAGAAATGTGAGGTAACTGTGGTAACTGTTAGTGGACTGTCAACAATCAGAAATATTTCCAGTCTCACTGGGACTTAATATGTGTATGTAAGATATATTTGTATGTATGTGAGAAAAGATACTTATGCATCTACCTGACAAATGTGAAGAAACATGGATCTCCTGGTGATCTTCTTTAGGACAAGGAAGGATCAGACTACTGTGTTATCAGAGCAATAGCAAAAGAAAGGCAGTAGGAATATCAGAGAATTTTTGTAGTCCAGTTGGGCTTGTTGCTTCAATTTCAGTTATAATGTAGTGGCAAAAAGCATCCTGATCTGGTTCAAATAAGCAGTCAGAAATGATTATTTCATTGCAAAATTTATGTTTTCTGTGATACTCTGCAACCTGTTTTATTTGGAACATGATATGTCATCTGGAAGGCCAGTCTGCAATGGGAGTGCATGACTGTCCTGTACTGTAAATAGTCTGTATCAGTTTTAGTCTAGACATTACTTTCCTAAGATGAAGGAAGCTGTTTCTTTATGCTTTTAAGTATCTGTAGTATCATATTGCTTTGCTAGCATTCAAGTTATAGTATGAGATAACAGGATTTTTTTCCTTGCAACTACAGAGGAATAGTCTAACTAAAGAGGTAGTACTGTGCTTGTATGAAATAGGTTTGATATTTTTGTGGAACACAGTTTAGTCTTCTCAAATTTGAACCATTAAAATCAGTACCATGTTGGTTATGTATTATTAATCTGACGTGAAAAAAAAAGAAAGACCATGTACATAGCAGCGCTAGAGCTTCTGCAAAAAGCAAAGCTTTGTAGACTTTTAAAAATGGGAAATAAAGAACATTTTAGCATAGAAGTGACGTCTGGAAGTCATCTGGCCCAGGCCCCCATTTAAAACAGAGATAATTTCTAGGTTCAGCCAGGTTGCTAAGAACTCTGTGCAGCCAGGTTTAGATAGTCCCTAAGAGAGGGCATTTCTCAACCTCTGTCAGCAAGTTTTTCCTCTGCTTGACAGCCCTCACTGTGAAGATTTTCTTTGTAATATCTGTCTGGAATGTCTCATTTTGCAGTTAGTCTATTGCCTTGGCCTTTCACTGCACATGTGAGAAGAATCTGGGTCTACTGAAATTAGACCACCTCCACCTTGGTCCTCTTTTTCCTATAAAAACAACTACTCTACTTCACCTTGGACATCATGTGGGTTACAGCACCATAGCCCTCCACTAGGCCCAGTTTTCCAGTGTCTCTTGCATACTGGGTAGCCCAGTGCATAGTTAGCTAATGTGAACACAAGGCATACTGCTGACTCATGTTATAAGTGAAAATATATATCCTGTTCAGAATTCTAATCTCATTTACATTATTCTGCCTCTTTCAGTTCCACTACCTATAAAGCTTTCATTTTTTTCCATATCCAAGTCATGTTTATTCAAGGCTTCCCAGCAGTAAAATAATTCAAGAGACTGAACTGTAGATTTCACTGCTCATATGCTGTTATAGATCTCTCTCTACACCATCAGGTTATCTCTTATAGCATAAGTGTAGCATAGTCTGTATGATATATTCTTAGCTTGTTTCCAGGAAATCACTTTCTTTCCTTCAAGGCAAAGGTGAAAAGGGCTTCAGCTGGTAGAAGCTATACAAGTCCTCTTTGAGCAAATATTCCTCCTTCCTTATGGAGTCTGAACAAAGGCTCTAGAAAGATAGACAATTCAGTCTATCTATCTGAAATTATGCATTCCCAAAAAATAATAGAGGCATTTGCCTATGATTCTCAAGTGCTCTGCTAGTGACTTTCACTAGTGATTGGCAGAATAGCTTACTATTTTATTAATTTTAGTTAGTATTGACATTATTTTAATTAGCTATGTGACGCTAAACTTCTGAGATTAAAAGTGTTTATTCTCCATTCTTTTAAAAAAGGTTATATTTTTTTGTCTCACTTCTTCAGGCACATTTAGCACTTCTGTTTATCACTGCACAACATTTCTTATTGTGACTTTAATAAAAGGCCCATCATTGAATGTCCTTGGCAAAAAGTTACTACTCCTCAGGAATAAACTATGTGCATTGTTCAGATAAACCCTGAAAACTATTCAGTTTTTTATTTATTTATTTTCTTTTTTATTGAAGCCTTTGGAACTGCTCACAAAACAGCAAACATATCTTTGGAAATAAAGCTGCTGCTCTTAAAAGATGATGAGATTCCTTGTGCAGTAAAAAATATTTTGATCAGTATAGTTCTTTTTTTTTCCTTTCCAGGCCTAACCTTGGACATTCTCTAGGTTGTAGAAATATCTGATTGATAGTTTTATTTTTCATTCTTCCTTGAATTCAGAAGTAAGCCTTGTTGCTTCATAAGCCTTGCATGTACTGATTAAGGATTCCATATTTAAAGTCCTTTCAACTACCTTTTTTGTCCCCCCATGGGACAAAAGTTACCTGCCTGGAAACTTTTCGATGCTTTTTTGTTCTTTAATTTCTTACTTAGTTAATGTTCTGTAAACTGGCTAGGAATTCATTGTCACAGTATGATATTTAAGTCTTAAAATTATTTTACTAGAATATTTAGTTCATTATTCATTTCTGTATCAAGGTTTCTCACAGGAAACTACCTCTCACTCAGACATTTTTCATGGTGCTGTACCTCCTGACCTATTCAGCAGTACTGAGACGTCCATTTCTATCACTATCAAAAAGGTTCATTTATTGAAGTTCAGTTTCTAGCTACAATTAGTTGTATTGAGTTTTATAGGCAAACATCATAATGTGGATAAGGACCATGAACACGTACTGTCATTCTTTCTCATTACTCAGAGCTGAAAGCACAAGGTTTTTTGAATGCCATACTTTTTATTCTTATAATTATCTAGTAAGCCTCTGTAATGATATTGTGTGGCAATGTTTACAAGTCAATAAATGAGACAATTATTCTCTTCCAGCTGTACAAAATGAACGGGACAGGATAAGTACGAGAAGAAATACTTTTGATGGCTGCAACATTCCCTCTATTAGCACATTGTCACAAGCTGAGACACTTTCCCGTCAGGTACTGATATCTTCCATAAAGTTCTTTAATGACTTCAAGAAAATATTTTCTGTGGTTAAATACTTTCAGATTCTCATTGTATTCAATATAATTTTAGAGATTACTTTCTTCCTACTTCCAAAATATACCGTTTCCTCTTTCCAATAAAGAATCAGCAACAGAATTCATTCTTAAAACAAAGTCAATATAAAATTTCTACTTTGTCCTGGACAATATGTCCTAGACGCCTTTCTTAATAAAGCTTTATGGTTCTTACTGCTTTTAAATCAGTTGCTGTCTCAGGCAGCTGGTGGCACCTATCTATTCTTGAGGCTTGCTTTCCTATGAAACATCAGTGAAAAAACTGTCCAAACCCATTAAATTTCTAGAGGGTGTGGACACTCATTTCCTTACATTCTTTTGAAAATCCCATTTTCAATTTCCTTAGGTATTATAAATAAGGCAAACAGAAGTGTTCCAACTGCAAACTCTATTCTCAGCTTTCTTTTAAATTTTCTTTGTCTCATCTGAACTTCATTTTCTTTTTTTTCTCTTTTTTTTCCTATTCAATCAATTGCTGAATGGAACAGTCTCCAGTCTTTTTCTGCAACTGAGATAAATCATGGTCATTGATTCTGCATTCTTGCACCTCTTGCTAACTTAGAATTTAACTGCCACCTTTATGATTTCATGTTGACTGATTTATACATCCCCAAATGTTTTGTAATCTCATCCTTTATCAGCATCTCTCTTAGGGTGGAGCTGTCTGTAAAGAATTGATGCAGGAATTACTAGGTGATAGTCTTTGGCAGATATTGCGTGTCTGGGAAGATGAACATAATGGACCTTCCTACCTTTCATAGCTATGCAGTATGAAAAATATACCTATTTTACCTCCTTAGTAATTCTTTGAACTTGCTTATTATGCTTTTTAGTGTGTGCATGTGTGTGTCAGTCCCTTAATCATTTCCAACTGACGCATGCAGTTCAGGAATAAGAGCTTTCTTAAAGAGAATCACATCCTCAGTCTTTTCTGTTGCGGAGTTCTTGTCAGCTGGTAGATTCCTGCCCTAAAACACCACCTTGTGCATTCACACAAAAATTTATTATTCTTATTGTTTGATATGGTGTAGTAAAAGAGAATTGCTTCCAATATGCCAAACCTTAAATGCCAAGAAGTTATTTTAATGTGATGGAAGAGCCAAGTTCTAGAGGTCCTTGTTTTTACCTCCGTTGAATGGGCCTGTAATAGTTCAGTCCTGAGAAGAGATTTCAAGAGTTTGGTAGTGTCATACATCATATGATAGAATCATAGCAAGTCTTGGGTTGGAAGGTGCTTTAAAGACCATCTAGTTCCAATTCACCTGCTCTGAAAAGGGTTGCCGCCCACCAGATCAAGCTGCCCAAGGACCCATCCAACCTGGCCTCAGTCACCTTCAGGGATGGGGCTTCCAACAGCTTCTCTGAGCAACCTGTTGCACTCCCTTACCACGCTTAATTTCCTCCTAACATCTAACCTAAATCTCCCTTCTTTTAGTTTAAAACTGTTCCCCATAGTCCTATCACTCTCAGACTATGTAAAAAGTTGGTCTCCTTCCTGTTAATAAACTCCCTTTAAGTACTGGAAGGCCACAATGAGGTCTCCCTGGAGCCTTTTCTTCTCCAAGATGGACAAGCCCAGCTCCCTCAGTCCTTCTCCATAAGAGCGGTGCTCCAGCCCTCTCATTATCCTCATGGCCGTCCTCTGGACTCTCAACAGCTCCACATCTTTCTTGTACTAGGCGGCTCATATTTGGATGTAGTACTCCTGATGGGGGCTCACGAGGGCGGAGCAGAAGGGGACAATCACTTCCCTTGCCCTGCTGGCCACTCCTACTTTGATGCAGCCCAGGATATTGCTGGCCTTCTGAGCTGTAAGTGAACACTGCTTGCTTGTGTCAACCTTTTTGTCCACCACAACCCCCAAGTCCAGTACTTGGTCAAGTATTTGAGCTTTGAAAATGAGGAAGAGGGTGGCATTCTTCCATTTTTTAAATTTCATATTAAAATGGGGAAAATAATTTATTTCATCCCTGAGGATTGCTTGTGAGGATAAATTGTGCAAGTTGAATTCTTCTCCCCCAGATTGAGGGTCTTGGATCACGTAAATGTGTAAGGGAAATGCTGTACTCCCAGTAAAGATATTCCTCAGGATGATAGGAATGTAGTGTTACGCTGTCTTGTTCATCAGGCTGGTGACACCTGTGTTCCAACCCAGAAATGAGGAGCAATGGAGAAAGTTCTCTGTTTCATGTCTTTGTTAAGACATGCAGTCCTAGGAGTTCATAATGAATCCCCAATAGAAGTTCACCGAGTAATTTCAGCACACAGTCCATAATCTTGTAATTTATCAAGTTGCATAGCTTAGGATATTAGAGGATGGAGTGTGTTTCAAGTTCATGAGTCATTATGTGTAATGATTAAAGAATCTGCATGTTCTTTTCCCTCTTGAACTAACTTCTATTTGGTGGATGGTGATATATCTATTTTTCTGATAGATCAGAGAGCCTCCTGCTATGAGAATATTCTTCCCTGTGTAGGTACTTTTGATTGACGATCAAGACTTTTCTGGAAAGAATGAAATATGTTGAATTTCATTATTCTCCTTCTGTATTTTGCTTTTTCTAGTCTAAATTATTCTACTAGCTCCTACCTAAACAATACTCAGTATTTTCAAGTTTGTTTTTGTAGAACAGATGCCAGAAATAGACTCATGTTTACAGCAAGGATTTCACAAATGGTCTGCCTACAAAGAGACAATATCTCTAACTCTTTTCCTACATCATTGCCTTTGAATTATCTTTGAGGACTTTTTTTTTTATCTCATTGACTGCTGTATTCTCCTGAGAACTGACATTGAAATGGTTAACTGCCATTACTATCTAAGCTGTTTTCAGTGTTTTAGGCTACTGAATTATGTAGGATGTGCTGGGCTTTAGTTCAGAAGTGCAACTCCCTTTGACCGTCCAAGGATAATGGGATTTCACCATGGGTCCCAATGGGTGATTAAACACAGATCTGAGAATGAGGGGATATGGCAGGAGTCAACCTAAATAGGATCCACAATCCTGAAATTTGTAACTACAAAAAAATAAAATGGTTTATTGTAATTTTTTTTTTTTTTTAGGGGCTGGAGTGGGGAAATAGCAGAGGGGTTACAGGAATAATCAAATCTCAGGATTTCTTAAGTGTCCTTTCTTAAGTAAAAAGTGAAACTGTTTCAACAGTCTCATATATTACTTTGTTCTGTCCCTATTTTAACTTTGGAAATTAGCGATACTTTTCACTAGAAGAACACACTACCCATTTTCTCTTTCTTTCTTTGCCTTTAATTTTATTGCATATGAACTCTTTCTTTTTTCTAAAATGAAGTAAATTACACCCATTTTAAAGGAAAAAAAAATCAAAACCTGAGCCTAAGCAAAACAAAACCCTCTTGTCTACAGACAATGAAGGCTTTAGAATCTTTACAAATAATATTTTGGAAGGAGGAGCTATTGTACCATGATATGAATAGCAGTAATAATGAGAAATTAAGTTTTATAATTTTTGTGCAGACTATTCTATCTGTATTGTCTGTGTAGTCAAGGAATTTCTTAAGAGTATGTGATAACTGCTGTCATTTTTTTTTCTTAGTTTGCTCTGAAAATGCAATTATATGAAATTCAACATTATTAATATTTTTCGTTCAATATGTCCAGATCTCAATCTCCAGTCCTGGTGCAAGCACTGAC
Source organism: Pavo muticus (assembly GCA_016647715.1). Classification (NCBI taxonomy): domain Eukaryota; kingdom Metazoa; phylum Chordata; class Aves; order Galliformes; family Phasianidae; genus Pavo; species Pavo muticus. The sequence continues at coordinate 118,295 of JACDJE010000512.1, forward strand.
ATAAATGCTAAGAAAATTGCTGGTATTAGTGATGTCTGTGAATCTATGAAGCAGCAACTTCTGGTCCTGGTGGAATGGGCTAAATATATTCCTGGCTTCTGTGAATTACCACTGGATGACCAGGTACAAGAGGAGACCAAAGAGAGAATTGTCTTAATAACTTAATAACTGTCTTTTTCTTTCTGTGATATTTTAATTTTATGAGGAAACAATAATGCAATGTCTGATCAAATACAGCTGGATACTAGGCGCCTGATTTTAAACCTTTCTTTTTTTTTTTTTTTAATTTTGAAGTAACACCACCCTCCCAATGGAGGGAGTTGATATGGCTCTAGCCTGTTAAAAGAAGGAATCACATCTTCAGCAAACCAGTAGTCATTTAGTGTTTTGTGTTTTCTGTATTCTTTTGGAAGCAGAAATACCAAGTTGAATGCAGAAATGAAAAAAATCTTGTAAAAAATCATGATTTTTTCTGATCTTGCAAAGTATTTATTTTATGTCCATCTTTCATTATAATATGGTTTAAGACAGCCTGTTATTTAATTTGAAGCAGATTTTCTCTGCTTGCAAAAAATAAAAGCCATAAGAATCTTGAGCAAATGCCAAACACGTGCTGATGTCACTCTATAGCAAGTAATATTTCAAATGATATAATGTACTCAAATTATATTGTAAATAACAGAAGTGTAGAGAAAAAAACATCAAAACGTGAAAGGTTCTTCAGGGTTTTTATTACAGAGGTCTGACTTATCATCACATTTGCAAAGCAACTAATGTTTAGTGGGTTTCAGAGTAACCGTGTTGGCACACATAGAATCAGTGTCTTCACATTGTGGTAGGCTGTCTTGTCACCAACTTCCTGGATAGAAGCTTAATTCATGCCTCAGAATCTCAGTGAGATCTGATTTAGCTTGAAAATGACTTTGAGAAGTGAAATTGAGCAATTCCTCATTTATTTTTTTTCTCTTTAGTCCTTCAGTTTTTTAAAAAAGTCTCATCAAGAAGGTTAGATAATTGGGTTCGAAAGTAAAACTGAGTCCGTTCCCTTTTATACTCTTTCTCAGGAATATGGAGTTGGTTCAGACACAGGAGATAGCCCCACATTAGGACTTTGCTATCTTTGCAGACCCATAGAATATGATATACATGCACAAACTCAACAAACAAGTTAAAAATCTGTAAAAGAAAGAGAAATGTAATGTTAGATCTTTAAATACAGTGTTCTACAAAGGCAATGGAAGCAAGCAAAAAACAGCTTGCTAAGATGACATGAAAATATGAAAAGGGTCAGATGTCATTAAGAAGTTGCTGTCTTTACTTAAATGAAAAAAGTCATTGGTACAGATAGATAAGAGATAAGTTAAGGCTGAAAACGCACTACTTGAAGAGTGCATGTTTGGGAAATATTCCTGAACTTTAAATACTTTCAAAAATTAATGACAAAGGTACTGGGAGTTAAAATAAATGCCAATTTATTTATTTATTTATTTGTTTTTGTGATAACTTCTTTCTAATGGGCATTGTGTGTTTATTAATCACATTAATCATCTGATTTGGGACAAACAATTCCTGATCTCGGAATCAGACCATGGAGCAGGCCAATGTGGATAAGTTAACTCTACTGAGAGTCTGATGATTGTTAATACATTAAGTATTCCTAAGTGCTGTATTCCTTTACATCACCCATAAAGAATGGGCTTGGCTTCATAAGAAAATAATGGCTTGCACAGAGAGAAATTTTGTGAGTTAATAGAGGTCAGTGCTGAAGCTTCAAGCAGATTTTAAAAAGTAAAGTAAATAGGTGACAAAGAGTAAACTAATGATCACATTTTGCACCATCTTCCTGGTAGGAATCCAGTTTCTTCATTGTTTACCATAGTGTATATTTTAGTATATCTGATTGTGTTGGGGAAAAAGCTCTTTTATGTAATGCATACAATTTTGACGACAAAAATGAAGGAGTGACAGTGAAGAATTTACCATTATGGTTCATTCCAGCCCACTGGAGTCTTTGACACCAACCTAAAATTTCAGAGCAAATTTGTTAAAAATTAGTTAAAAAAATTGGTTAAATTTGTTAAATGCAAGAAAATAAATACAAGAACTGTACTGACTTAGAAGTATTTTGTAGAGTTATATGTTTAAGATCACCCCCAACTGCCTGAAGTGACAAGGAATGATAATTTTATTATAATATTATAATACAATGTTGTACAGTGAAAGGTTTTTATATTTTCTTGACATTTTACCATATGACCTTACAGTACATATAGCTAAAGGTACTCATGTTAATATGCATGCTCATTCATTTTGCCTTTTCTTGGAAGTTACTGCCTTATTTTCTAATGAATCTGCTATTTTTTTTAAGGTTGCACTGCTGAGAGCACATGCTGGGGAACACCTGTTGCTTGGAGCAGCAAAACGGTCCATGGCATATAAGGACATTTTACTTTTAGGTAAATATTGGTTTTATTTCAATTAATAATGATGATGTTATAGTACACTAGCAACCATGTAGTCACTTAAGTGAGACAACTGTTCTGATATAATTAAAGCAATGCATTCTGTGAATGCTAAATAGCTATTAAAGACATAATGTCATGTGCCCTGTTCCAGCAAAAGCAGGATACCAGAAGCCACAATCCACAATTTAGAGATTTCCTAGTAAATGATTAGCATCATTTTTGGTATCTTTGTCCCATACAAAAAGAAAAGAAAGAAAGAAAGAAAGAAAACAAAACAACACAATAACAACAAAAACCACCACCAGTATCAAAATCACATAAGAAATCTTTATTTAAGACAGGAGATTCATTTAATTCTCTCAGTCTCACGAAAACCATTTACCTGGTTCTTTCCTAAAAGCTCTTCAGAAATTATCACAGAGGATCCTATAGGCTACAAAAGTGGATGGCCTGTTCCCTGCAGCTGTCTTTCCTAACATCTTTTTCACTGCTGTTTTGACAGCTGCCATGTGTCACCATGCAAAGGGCAATCCTGTTATCCCCTTCCATGTTGGATGTAGGTACCTACATGTATGGAACAGTGTGAGTGTTGCATGTGTAAAAAATCATGCAATAAGCGTAATCTTGATCATAACCTTTGCTGGGTTATGTAAAGAGACCAGAACTGTTAGCGAAGGGAACGCTGTTACACTGTGGAAGCAAGTCTTCCGTTCATTCACACAACAGAGAAGCACAGTCATATGATATGTGCCTATGTGCATAATGGCGTGATGAGGCATTTGCTAGCAATCTTTGACACAGCAGTCTGCAAGTCTAAAGTGCACCCTACCAAAAATGTCCTCATTTAATATGTTCAGTTCTTTGGCTGTTTTGTAAGTTTTTAAGTCTTTTTGGACAGCTGGTGTGAGTCAAGACTATGCAGAATATCAACTCAAGCTAGTTTATTCATCAGTGTTGTAGTACAAAGGAGTTTTCTGCTACTTCTTTGGGTTTGCCTTTCCATAGCTGTGATTCAGTTTGAATTTCCTTTCACACGTACCATAATAAGGTTAAAGGGACATAAAGGGCTTACTCTGAAGATATTATGGGCATCAGCAATATTTTCAAATTAGAAACTATACAGATGACTTATATGATCTAGTTCTTTCTCTAGCTGTCATTTTACTGACAAAATTAACATGAATAATATAGTTTTATCAGGATTATTAAATAATAAGGACAAATAATAAGCAGAAAATTATAGTCATCATTACCAGAATCAGCATACATACTGAAAGAAGAAACAGTTTGAGGCTATGCTTATTTCTGATATTTTGAGGTAGATATCTGTATAGTTTATGAGTCATTTTGGCATGGATCTCTTGTGATAAGTTCATCAACTTTTCTTTCCAAAACAACTTTGTGGCTTCTGGAAGCTCTGTGGTCTTCCCACTGTTCTCACCACTTATGTTAGATGCTTTCTTGTACGGTACTTGAATAAAGGTATCACAATGGTGACTTACCCAAAATGGAAATTTAAAATGAAAAGAAGAGGCAAAATTGATTATTTACTGAAAGTTTTCTGATGCTTCCACATTTTGTTAGGAATAATAGGAGCATTTGTTGGATAAAGAAGCATTCCTGGTGTCTTCTCTGAAAAAAGGCTTTTTGTCCACTGAAAAATCTGATTATTCATCTTGGGATATAATGGGGGGAGAAAAAAAAGTTAGATCAGTTTACTGGTGTATTTATCTTTTGTGTAAAGGCTTGCTTATTCCATGCTTGTGCATTCAAATGTCCATCTCAGTCCTATGGACTAATAAGTAACTACACATGATGGCGTATTTACCCGCACAGTTTATTCACTAGGTGAGAGCTGTAATTGATAAGTATTACTTTATTTGCATCGTGAGAGTTTTGTATGTTATAAACGAGAGCTATTGAGTGAAAAAATATTAATTTGATTAAGCAAAATAAAATACATTTTTGAAAATGATTTTCATCACGCAGTATACTGCATCTAAATCTTTATATCAGTCTACATGTTCGTATTCTTTCTTTCCAAGGTAACAACTACATAATCCATCGCAACAGTACTGAAGTGGAGATCAGCCGAGTGGCAAATCGAATCCTAGATGAACTAGTTCGACCCTTCCAGGAAATTCAGATAGATGACAATGAGTATGCTTGCTTGAAAGCGATTGTGTTCTTTGATCCAGGTACATTCCTGAAAATATATCTCAGAATTATTGTTAATTATTGATTTTGTTCAGATTGCATGGAAAGTGATTTTTGTTGATATAGCACCTGCTCATGATATCTAGCTGGAAGGAAAAGAACAAAATGGAAAAAGAAGTAAGATGCTCCTCCCAAATCAAAATTTACCTTGATTGTATGCTTTTGTCATTTTTCAGATGCAAAAGGCCTGAGTAATCCAATGAAGATTAAGAACATGCGGTACCAAGTCCAAATCAGTTTAGAGGATTATATCAATGACCGTCAATACGACTCCCGAGGAAGATTTGGAGAGCTTTTGCTTTTACTGCCTACACTCCAGAGTATCACTTGGCAAATGATTGAGCAAATACAACTGGTTAAACTATTTGGAATTGTTAAAATTGACAGTTTGCTTCAGGAAATGTTACTGGGAGGTAAGTTAACAACATCTCAAATTTACCATGCTGTATTCTGTTGAATTTAGCACACTGAGATGCTGAGGGAATCATGATGTAAGCAAGCACTTTGACCAGTGCCACACTGACTAAGCTTCAAGTCATATAATTGTTAGCTAAATGCTTGTCTTGTCTGCTCATCTTGTTCCCTCAGTCCTACAGCCTCAGATTCTTAGTCTTTGCTGGGTATCTAGACACAGAATTCCCTTGGCAGATTACAGAATTCTTACAAATATTTCAAGAAATCCACTGTTAATGCAGTCAAAACAGTGCAAATAAACACAGTGCTTAATGTGGTTGAAGTCTGGTTAAATTGTTTAATGAATACCCAGAGGCAATTATTCAAATTGCCAATCAAAATATTTGCTCTGCAGAAATGTAATTATTGCAGTATAAATTGCTGGCAACAACCTGCTCTTCTAAACTGATATGTGCTCATGTTATTTTTGCAGGTACTTCTAATGATGCCAGTCATTTACATCATCCAGTACATCCTCACTTAGCCCAAGATCCATTAACTGGCCAAACTATCCTCATAAGTTCAATGTCTGCTCCTGTACATTCAGAACAGATTTGTAAGTAATTGCAAGTTAGCCTTCCATCATAACATTTCAGTCTTACAGTTTAACATATTAATTAAAATGGTAGCCTGTCAGTGCTCATAGAGTTATTTCATAAAGAATAAAATAATTGTGCATTAAAAACATGCTTGTAAACAGTGATAAGTAAGAGTCTTTGACTTGAATTTAATCAAATTTTAACAATTTAGCACCATTCTGATACATCGTTGGTTTTACATGCACAATTTCTAATAAGCTGAAATCTCCAATAATGTCCTATTTGCTTAGCATGACAAACATAGAAGAACTTAATTTGGGGTCAGTAGTATGTATATATTTGTGCAGAATTGGACAGAATATAAAAAAGTGCAATTCTTTCTGAATTCTTTTTCAGCAACACCAGAAACTCCATTACCTTCCCCTCCTCAAGGCTCTGGACAAGAATACAAAATGTCTTCAAATCAGGCTTCAGTAATTGCACAGCAGTCTATTTTGAAACAAAAATCGTTGTGATAATATTTCTTTGTCTTGTTCTTCCTACCTTCCTTATTTCCCCCATTCTTTCCCTTCAGTTCTCCCTCCTTCCATTCCTCCCTCCTTTTTATGCACTAGATAATTTGGTAGGAAACTTGCACATTTAAAATCTCAGGATGATAAAGGAGATTATTCCCCCGGCAGCCATTACTGTGGGTGTTTCTTGAGACCCTTTATGATTTGGAAAGTTATACTCACTGTTCTGACTGCAATGCAGAGCTGTAACTGTGGACACTGCAGTCTGATAAAAATGTATAAAGGTTGATGTTATTTTTAGATCTCCTAACTGCACAGATTCATTTTTTTTATTTTCTGTTTCAGTTGTCATCTTAATATTGTTTTAGTTGTGTATATAACGTTTTTTTCATTGTGACTGAACTGGCTAGGGCTTGTTTAGCTGTGAATTGTAGGCATGAAAAAGTGGGGTAGTCAAACCAAAGCCAAGATTCCACAAACAAAGCACATGTACTAAATAAAAACGAGGAAATACTGAATGGATAGAAATGTTCAGTACGTTTTCAAAAATACTGATTTGAAAGAAGCATCTCTTTCAAGTAAAATTTCAACAAAAGAGTCGAATCCTCCCTGCATATGAATTTGTATGAATCAGAGGGAGGGCTTGCCATGTGCAAAGATGTTTGAGAACTTTTTGAAATCTACATACACAGTAATGTCTATATTACTCAACGACAGTGCCTAGGCATGGATGTATAGACACCAGTGCTACCATTTGTATTACTAAAGAGTTAAAAAGGGGTCTGAATTTTTAATGGTCAGGATTATTACTCTCCCAGACAATTTCTCAGGACATTTTGGGAATTAGGTCTGTCTAGGGACACTTTTCACTATGCACTTTCAATATTGCCATCTTTCTTTACAGAGAATAACTGTAGGAACATGGCCAGGCCATGTCAGTTGACCTCAAGACTGGAGTATATAGACTTTGTACTGTTTAATTTGCTAATGTAAATGTAGCCATTGTGTTATTTGTCTGTCTGGTGAATGCATCAGCAATCACTCTAAACTTTACCTACAGAATAATTGTATCAGGGCTGCTCTGAAAGTAATGCCTCCTATTTTATTATACTGTCTCACAACGGCAGAGGTGGATGTTGGTAGTATGGCAGTAGAGACCAAACCGTACCACCAATATTCCATTATGTTTTGTTGCCGTGTGGCAGATGTCAGCAGAGGGGCAGTCTGACAAAATGGTAGCTGACATGGAAGTGTGTATGAAGCAAAAGTATGGAATTGAATTCTTTCATGTGGAAAAAATTGCACTTATTGACATTCATCAACACTTAATGTTTATGGAGGCCAAACAGTGGGTGCGAATGCAGTGATGCGATGTGTGGTGCATTTCAGCACTGGTGAAATGTTTCCTGGACCACATGGTGTCACCACTATGAGCCTGAGTCAAAATGGCAGTCCCTGGAGTAGACACATGTGAATTCTTTACTGAAGAAAAAGTTCAAGATTCAGCCCTCAGCAGGAAAAGTGATGTGCACTGTCTTTTGGGACAGGAACGGGGTGATCCTCCTGGATTTTCTGGAACCTGGACAAACCATCAACTCTGACCGCTACATCATGAGACTGACTAAGCTGAAGGCTCAAACTTCCAGAGTCAGACCAGAGAAGAAGACAACCTTTCTCCTGCAACACAATAATGCCATGCCTCATACTAGTTTGAAGATCGTGGAACACACAACCAATCTTGGCAAGACTGTCCTATCACACCACCATATAGATTTGGTGCCTTTTGACTTCCATCTATTTGGGCTGATGAAAAATGGACTGCATAGCCAACATTTTTCTATCAACAGTGTCAAAGAAGTTGTGAAACAATGGGTCACCTCCACTGGTGCAGATATTTACGGGCGTGGAATACAGGCTCGTGTTCATCACTGGCAAAAATGCATAGCTAATGGTGGTGACTGTTGAAAAATAGCATTTTGTAGCTGAGAATGTGCTCTATCAAATAGCATTTTTGTACTCCTTTTGTAATTTCCATGAAATAAATAGGAGGCATTGCTTTCGGAGAAACCTACATATTTATATTGGAGATCTATGTCTGGAGAGAGATGATTTGCTAACTCAAGTAATAGACATGACTGAATTCAACTCCAAATGTTCCTCATTTGAGCCATGGTATTTCAAGCTATGAAGATAGCCAGCACATCATCTACTTTCTGTTTGGATTTCAAACTCAGAATTTTCAGGTGTTTGGTATGAATTGACTTACCGTGATGAGTCCCCTTTGACTCCTTTTCCTCCTTTACCAGTTTTGAAAGATCCAGAATTGATTGAAATTTTCCTTCTGGAGTCTATATTAACTCATCTGGATATAGACCCTCTGTCAGTTTGCACAAAGGGGCCACTGTGACACATGCTCACATGGGCATATATTCATTAAGAATTTTTGAAAATTATCTGTTATAAAACAAAAAGTGATTATTTTGTTCATACAGTAGTGATATCATAAGAAAATTGCCACTTTGCACATTTTATTTATTCCAGACAGCAATGCTTTCCTTTTAATACTTCAAAGTAGGTTGTTTTTTTTCTTTTCTCCCCCAGAAGCTATATAAGAAATAAACAGAAAAAATATTTGCAGTTTGCTGAACCATGGCAAAGATGAAACACAGTGGAGTCAGAAATTCTGCAAGGTGAGAAGTTGTTCATCCCGAATCAGACATTTGCCTTAATCACAGCATCCAAAGATGGTATAATTAAACCACTGGCCTTACTCAAACAAATATATATGATTCTTCACATACTTTTTTTTTTTTTTTTGCAGGCAGAAAATACACAGTAAATAGTGAGCTGACCTAAGCATTTAAAGGGCTTTAATGAAAATACATTTACCACAAGGTAGATGCCGTGTTTCTTCTTGTTATTTTGAAGTAGTTGCTTTTGTACTTAGGTCTGCATACAATAGCTCTTAAAGTTTACCTTTTGCTTTATAGAATGTGTTTTTCTTTTTGCTGGTTACTGTTTATTTTATTTTATTTTTTATCAATTCATTGCTCTTTTTACTAGACCCTTTTAGTAAGACTTTTTACAGCAGAATAAAGTACCAAAGTTTTGCCATTAACTTTAGGGGGATCAGAACTGTGCTGTTTCTTCACGTAGTTCACCAGCACTTTGTGAGAAAATGGATAAAGCATGCATGAGACACCCAAATGTTGACTGTGACCCTCTCACAGAAAGTGAATGTTTGGCTGTGGCTGGATATGCGTGACTTTACTGAGTCAGATTAATTAAGCCGATTTTGTGGATATGACAGGATCAGTCTGACTAAATAAAAGTAACTTGAAATATAAAATGGCCCCCAAGTTGGGTACCCCTGCCTTATATAAGCAATTAACGTAGTAACATAATGGGTTTAGTTTTCACACTGTTGTTTAGATATTAAATGTACAATAACATGGTTTCACACACTGCCAAAATGTACTGGATGAAAAACATACTTTAGTATTTTATCTTACTAAAAGATATTATCTATTTTGTACAATATATTACATTTTTGAATAAGAGGAACACCACTGTAATTTATTGGGAAAAGCTGATTTATTTTATAAATGTAACATTATTTTTGTAAGCTTAATTATTCAAAATCAAAAATGATTAGCTTTGTTAAATATTAAATTATAATAAGATGTAACTTTATATGTTTGAACTGTGATACCAAGTCTTTGTGTTGAGCATTTGGAACTGAAATGGTTTCTGGAAATATTTCAAATGGACTGTTTTTCATCAAAATTCAATAAAGAAAAATGAACGATCCAAACGACACGTTTGCCTTTGTTAATTATTATTATTTATTTTTTTTTTACTATTTACATAAACATTGATGACACTTTCTATTGCTTATCTAATGAATAGGCATAAAACTGTAACATGCTTTCATCTGTACAGTATTCACAGAATCACAAAATGGTTGAGATTGGAAGGGAACTCTGGAGGTCATCTGGTCCAATTCTCTTGCTCAGGCAGGATATTGAAATCATATGAAAGAATATAATGGCAACATTTTAGTTGATTCTCCTGTAACGTGACAAAGTATTACATAGCTATGGTTTTCAGCTTTTAGTCCTGCCTCAGAAAAAAAATTGAAGCATGTGCTTAATGCCATCTGTATTTAAAATGAAGCATATGTTCAACGGCATTTTATTTTTTTTTCTGGGCAGGGATAACTTCCCAAATCACTCTCTTTTGTTTCTCTAGAACATTGCTACTTAGACTAATGTAGCTACAGCTATGTTATATACTTTGTAGGTAAATATCTTTAAAACTTTAAACTGATTTTTTAAGATAGGCCTTATTATATAAGCTGTATCTCCTAAGTTTTAAAAAGTATTTCTCCTGTGAATGGGTTTTCAATAGAAGTAGATTTGGGGAATTTTTGGAGGGTAGGAAAGAAGAGAAATAACACAGTGAATAGGGGTAATTGCTTTTGCTCAAAAACCCTCTACTTTGGAGTGCAGAGCTTCAGGACAAATCTTTCACGGGAGGCAGAAGAAGCTGCAGTTATGAATGCTGCAGATCTCCAGGTGCCATTGAGAATTCTGTGTTTCTGGCTGATTACTCTAGATTAAGGGTTTATCTGCTTTTTACTCGTAAATGCTAACTTGAATGAAAAAAAATTATGATTTTAATGAGTAGAAGAGATTTTCTTTCAGCCTACAGTGGAGCCTAAATCTTCAATGACATGAAGGGCTGATAGACAGACCCTTCTTTAAGGATTTTCATAAATCAAGTTTAGAAACAACTTCAAGAAGTGAATCAGGAGCACATATTTTGCAGAAAGAGGTGGACATATTAGCTTTCAGGTCAAATCACTGCATAACATTTCTCTGAATACGGCTTAGGGTATTTATTGAGTTCCAGGAACCTTCTGTGACAGAAAATTTGATGTTTCCAGATAAAAAAAATAAAATCCATTACAGCTCTTGTTTACCATTTTTGTACTTAGCAGTCCTGTTTTGATTTGAATGATTTGTGTCAGTCCATGACTGTCTAAAACATGTCTTTCCAAGAGACTATTTCTAATTATGCACCTCCAATATTTGTGTTATTTACGGAATCATAAAATGGCTTGGGTAGGAAGGAACCTTAAAGATCATCTGGTTCCAGCTCCCCTGCCATGGGCAGGGTTGCCACCCACTAGATCAGGCTACCCAGAGCCCCATCCAACCTGGCCTTGAACATCTCCAGGCACACGGCATCCACAGCTTCTCAGGGCAAACTTTCAGTGCCTCACCACTTTCATAGTAGTGAATTTCTTCCTGATACATAATCTAAATCTACCCTCTTTTGGTTTTAAACTGTTACCTCTTTTCTTATCACTACAATACCTGATAAAGTGTCTCTCCCCATCTTTCCTCTAAGTCCCTTTCAAATGTTTGAAGGCTACAAGGAGGTCTCCTGGAACCTTATCTACTCTAGACTAAATAACCCCAGCTCTCACAGCCCTTCTTCATAGGAGAGATGTTCCTCTGTTCATCTTTTTATCCCTTCTCTAGATCTGCTCCAACAAGTCCATGTCTTATGCTGCTCGCCCCAGAGCTGAATACAATACTCCAGATGGTTTCTCACAGAACAGAATATAGTTTATGCTTAAGTATATCTGGAAAACAAATTTTTAAAGCCACATTTTCTGTTAATTCTTTCATAAATCTTCTGTACTTTTTTGCAAATGTCTACATTTTTCATATTTTCCCTGATGTAGAGCCAGTAGATTTCTTCTTTCCCTTTATACCCCAAACAAAGAATAAATTATTTTTCCTAAACCTTTAAGTCATTGTGCTAGCAGGTTTCGTCCTCTTCAGTCAGCTTTGTAATACAAAAAGAAAGGGGACATAGTCCCGATCAAGGCTAGTATTGATCATTACTTCCTTCTAGGTCTTCATTTTCTTGGGGCAAATCCAAGTATTCCAATTAATCGTGAAGTCTATTTGGAGACCTCTAAAAATTGAAAATTTAAGCTTGATTACACAGAGGAGTAAGGAAAAATATTTTCAAAAATCTCTTCCATACAAAAAAATTAAAATACATACTTGATTTCTAATCAAAATTATAAATATTTATGAAAGAGTAATAAAATGAAAGACAGGAGTGTAATATAAACACCTATGCAATGAAAGAGACATGAAGTCTTTTCTCACAAGATGGAAAGAGGTAAATCATTCTCATTGAACGTCATCATATCTAAATAGCCTCTAAAGAGGATGGGCAAAATCTCATCAAGATGAGGGAACAAAAGTTATACCTAAAAAACGTTCTGACAATGATTATCTCTGTTCCTTAAAGTTGTTGTAGAGCTATAATTGCTACTGACATTATATGGCAGTTCATCCCAATTAAGAATCAGTCAAAGACATCACATTAGCACTAGACTTACTGGCAGTGCTGACAGGGTTGTCAGCTCCTCACTCACACTGCTGCACAGGTCACACCGCAGCAATATGGCCTAGCACCAGCACATCACTCTTCATTGCAATCACTGATAATTCTGGGCCTTCCCACTCGTAGCAGTGATTGTCATTGGCATCTTAACACAGAGAGGTGTTCTCCATAGAGAAAACAGCAGCAAGTGCTGTTGAAGATTTCACTTTAAGCAGTCTGATCTATGGATGATTCCATCTGAAGCTTAGACACTGTGCTCTGAGATTAGAGAAGAAAGCCTAGATATCCACATTTAAAAAAAAAAAAAAAACTCCTCAAATTTTGTCTGAATAACCCTGGTTGGTCTCTGTAATAAATTTTATTATAACAAGAAAGCACTCTGAATAGTTGAGAACATTGTGTTTTATTAGGTTCAGCAGCTCTGTGGGATTTGGCCTCACAAAAAAAACTTACTTCTGCTGTTTTGTTATCAAGTAACCCAAAGAAGCAGTTGCTGTTTCAGATTTAGAATCCCGAATGCCTTCACGGAAACGTAGTGAGAAAGACTGCATAGGCAGATGTGTCTCTGGAAGAGAAAAAACCTCACCAAGTTAAAAAAGATCATGATTGGTTGGAGAAAAATATTTTAAAAGAATACACAATATGTACTACAGTCTATTAAGGGAATTAAGTAAAACAAGGAAGGAAATAAGGCCTAGATAAATCTGACACCATCATCAATTCCATGAAGACATTATGAGAACCTCTACAGTGGAAGTAAGAAATTACACATCCTTGCTCAAGAACGTTTGTTTATGGTCTAGGCTATCGCTTGTTCATTTCAAACATAGGGTTTAAGTTGGAACAGCTGATTTGTTTACTTTTATTTTTACTGTGCAGGTCCTGGAGCATAGTCTCGCAGCTTAGCATGTCTGCTGGTGCACTCAGGCAGAATGCTGGCTCTCATTCGGGCTGCTGTGCAGGGAGGCCTGAGTTCATTCTGCATCCCTGCTCAAGTATCCTGCCTCTAAGCATTATTTAAACACATTTGTCACTGGGCACTAGCACCATGGAAATGAAATGGCACCCTTCATATAGTCCATTGTAATGTTTTCCATCACCATTCCATTTATCATAGGGGCACAATAGTGGCACAGTTGAACCTGCCAGTTGCATCATCTGACCACTTATCCTGGAACAGCTCTACAAGCTCCCCCATTTTGGGAACATCACAAGACAGGAAACACGGTGCAGATGCTTAGCCAGGAGTCACAGTCACTCTGTGAAGTGATAACAACAGCAGCTGATCCAGCATTAACTCATACTTCATTTTATGCTTCTCACAGACCAACTGATACAAGGCAAAAGCACTGTCAAATTATAGTTTAGTTGTGTACAGAGTCAGCATTTGAATTTGATACAAATGTGGAGAAAAGAGGTGTTGGAACTGATGATGTACCTACCTGTTACATCCATAAGTGATACTGGCCGTAGTCAAACCAGTTATCTGCAGAGCCCTTGTGTCTCCTCTTAGAATGGTACCTATTTCCTGTCTGTTTGGAATAAAGCTCAACAGGCTGGGTTACAGGCTGTCATCTAGTTATTTGTGTGTCAAATTCATAAAAATCTGATTTTGAGAGCATATAAAAACTTTGTTTTTTAGCCTATGCATTTTACTGCTTAAATGAATTGATGCAGCTTTGTTATACTTTGAACAGCAAAAGGTTTTTTTCCCCCTGTTTTTTGACCCTCTCACAACTGAATAAATTTTCATGAATATGACTGCCCAACAAAGCATCCCATTTTTCAGTTGCCTTCCTTTTGTAATTTAAATAATGCACACATATGAACATAGAGATTTTGCATTAAGAGGCAAAGGCAATCTCACCAACAGAATTTATTCAATACATTTCCAACATCATATGTTCCAAGATATAATTAAGATTACCGTGGCCTGAGACTAATTTTCTGTGGTTTCCAAAAAATGGAGGAGATAGCAATTGTAACAGAGGACAAAAAATTTTCCATATAAATTTTTTCATTGTCATATTAGATTTTTTAATGAGCATTAGTCTTGATCAGAAATGTAATAATAGGGAACAATACTGTAAAATATGCAGGCAGATGTATTATAGAATAGCAAACTTTAATTTATTTCCTGTAAAGTACACTTTTCTTTTGCAACACGAACACTTATATTGATTTTTGTCTCAACAGCAAAATCACAATTTAACTGTAGAATGATCTGTCATCTATTTTAGCTCAATTTTTGGAGGTTGATTAATATTGCATCATATGAGTAAATACATAGAGGCTGATATTCCATCCCTGTGACATTGTGCTTGTTCAGAGACTGACAGCCTGAGGTGATGCTCATTAACCAACATGTAATTTGAAAATGAAAATAGGAATAGAGTCCTTCTGGAGGGCAGAAGAGGAGTCCACATCTCTCTGAGTGTGAGGAAATCACTGATGGAGATTTCAGCTTTAGACTTGCAGAAGAAAACACTTATTTAAGGAGAAATTTGCACTTAAAAAATAAGGGGAATGGTGGGAAGAAATTGCTTAGAAAAATGTAGTGCTGTTAGTCTCAAGGGAACTGAGAGAAGATAGACACAAGAAAGCTTGATGAGAACAGGAGATTCAGCCGAGGAACTAAGACAGCACTTTTGTCTTTTTCAACGTACCTCTTCTCAAAGTATATGAATATCACAGAATCGTAGAACCATAGAATGGTTTTGGTTGGAAGGGATCTTTAAGATCATCTAGTTCCAACTCCTCTGCTATAGGCAGGGACACCTCCCTCTAGACCAGGTTGCCCAAAGCCACATCCGGCCTGGCCTTCCAGGGAGAGGGCATCCACAACCTCACTGAGCAACCTGTTCCAGTGTCTCACCACCCTCACAGTAAAGAATTTCTTCCTTGTATCTAGTCTAAATCTACCTTCTTCCAGTTCAAAACAACTTCCCCTTGTCCTGTTGCTACCTGTCCTTATAAAAAGTCCCCCCCCAGCTTTCCTGTCGGCCTCCTTCAGGTACTGGAAGGCTGCTATAAAGTCCCCCTGGAGCCTTCTCTTCCCAGGCTGAAGATCACCAAGTCTCTCAGACTGTCCTCGTAGCGAAGGTGCTCCAGCCCTCTGATCATCTTTGTGGTCCTCCTCTGGACCTGCTCCAACAGCTCAATGTTCTTCTTGTGTTGGAAGCCCCAGAACTGGACACTGTTCCAGATGGGGTCTCACAAGAGCAGAATAGAGGGGCAGAATCACCTCCCTTGACCTGCTGGTCACACTTCTCTTGATGCAACCCAGGATATGGTTGGCCTTCTGGGCTGCAAGAGCACACTGCTGGGTCATGTTAAGTCTTTCATCAACCGACATCCCCAAATCCTTCTCATCAGGGCTGCTCTCAAGCAATTCTTTGCTATCTGTGTTTGGGATTGCCCTGACCCAGGTGCACTGGTAATATGGGAAAAAGAATCCTTCTTTTATTTTTTGTGGTTAGCATGAACTTCAAGCTATCATGGTTAGAGAGAACCTCCTCAAACTTAATCACAGGAAAAATAGAAGGGGAATTATTTTGACCTCCAAGTAATTGTTTATTGTTGTTTGCTTTTTTTTTTCTTTTATACAAGTCAATATTTCTGATAATTATTATGCTGTTTCCATATTTTGAATACTTGGAATTTACCACTGTAGATGCCATCTTCATGTTCTGCCCAGTGGGAGTGTGAGGAATGAAGACATTAGAAAGCAAAAAACCCAAAACAATGGGAACTCTGAGACCCAAAGAAAACACTTCCAACAGCACACTGAATAGACTAAAGGGATCTACTTCAACTAAAGCATGTTAATAGAACTATTTGCTCAAATTACTGTCTTCAGCCCTAATAATATAATTTGCTAGTGATAAAGGTTCTTTAGTGTAATAACTATTAATTGCATTACTCTGTCTTCTCTCTCACCTGAATCTTATCTTTCCCAGAGTAAGAGTCCTTATTATTTACAGCTTAATTTATATTGAATCTTGTGCCTGAGTATCCTTGAAACCATCGAGCTTATAGCACTTGCATTGTCAATCTGCTAGTCTGGTTTCATGTGAGTTCAGACTGAGTTTCCTTGGGCAAAAAAAAGCACCTACTAGAATAACTAGGAAGGGCAAGAGAAAGCAGCAGATTTAGAGAGATGCAGCATATCTTGTCATTTCTGTTACTCGCTGCTGTTGAACTCACTGCCTACTATTTATGACCTATGAACAAGTTAGTAGCTGCATGATAGTTCTTCATGTCGCAGGAAGACGTAAGGTGACTCAAAGGTCTATGTACTGCCACTCTTTTTCTCTGTGCAGTCTACATCTGGACTGGTATAGGGAGTGTTTAGAAGGATATGAGCAGTGAAGTTATTTCATGAAATTCCTTTGCTTAAAAAGAAAATGCATGAGTCATCCTTTACCTCTTTGCACTTTATTTAATTCATAAACACTAAAAATTTAACATTTGGACCAGATCCTTTGTTGGTACATTTAACTTTCTCTACTACATCCCTTACTAAAATCAGCTGTTAGTAGTGCTCATTTTCTAATACTACTCAATTTTATTACAATTAGTTTAAGGTTTTAATCTAAAATTGGGACATGACTGTGTAAAGGTAATGAGGAATATTTCTGTGAACAAAATATCAAAACAATTAGTGTGTGTGCTAAAATGCTCTAAAGCTTCTCTTCTCTGAAATTCTGTAATTTGGGTGCAATGTGTATTATAGGTTAATCCCCAGAATGCGCAAACCAATTCACCAATTTAAACCTCATTATTTCCTGTCACTTTGCTTTAAACTGCAACCAGCATGTGAAACAAAGCTGTGCCCATTGTCTACTGTCATTTGCTTTATATATGGAGGCACTGAGAATTATTTGTTGACCTTTGAAGTAGAGTACCGAGCTCCTTTAATATTCTTTCATTTCCTATGATGAGGAATACAACTGAGATTGCTCAGTCAGCGCCACCTGACTTGTATCCTCTATGGTAATGAAGCTAAGTGGCGCAGATGACCCCGAAAGGGAGAAGGAACTAGCAGAGTGTCTCCTCCAGCATGTCTGTAGGGCTTATTCACCCTGTTACTGCTTTTTCTGTGGTGTAAAGGCAGCTGAGCCTCCACTAATACTGCTACTTGCTACTCCACTGAAGTTATCCTTATTTATGAATTAGCTATTTTGCTTTTTTGTATGAAAAATATTACAATGCAATATTATGATACGATACAAAACATTACAGAAGAAAAAACAGCAAAAAAAACCTTAGCAAATGTGACTTGAAGTTTGATCACATTTTGTTATAGAAGTAAGTAAATGTGAGAAAAGATAGCAAGGGTCCAATTATCTCTGTTCATGAAGAAACGTAGAGTTATCTGAGTATCTCTTATTAATGTATCCTATTCTATATGAGGATGCACCCACCCTCAGGGCATGAGGTAGAGCTTTTCAGGCTGCTAAGATATTTGAGATACAATCTGGGATAATGCTTAACACTCTGACCCAATGCAACACGGTAGTTAGGTAATGCTTAACCTAAGAAACATATCTGAATTCACTGGAGCTACTCATGGGCGTAAATTGGTCCCTGCTGCATAGGGTCAGGCTGCATGTTATTGCAAACCACCCTGCAGAACAGGCAGTATTGCAGGCCATCATACAAATTACTTCTGTTTCAGCTGCAGTATTAAAAATAAATAAATAAATTCAGCAGAACAGCTGCTCTCTTCTATGCACAGGAAGCAATGTAAGAAGACAAGATGCAGGCTGAGCTCAGTGTCTTGAATAAAAGGAAAAGACTGCCCCATCTCCTCATTATTTTGAATACAAAGTAAAGTACAGATGGAAAATTAAGATTTTTATCTGTGGACATTGGTGAGAGAGTTTTGAAGTAAGCAAGTTTTTCTTTTCAGCTGTTTAGGAAGTGTTGATGGAACTGGCTGGAAGTGACTGCTCAGCCATCAGCTGGGTGAAAACATTTCTCGTACCGCTAAGCTACAATCACAAGCAGAGTTACACTCACAGCCTCACAGCAAGGCTGGTGACTGAACTGACTATGAAAGGCTGCTCTGGCTTGTAATGCCCTTGGACACAATACCTTTCAAAATGAATCTAATGAAGGGAACTTGGCGCTAAAACTAATAAAAGAATATGAACTCTGGCACCAATATTCAAAGATACTTTGGCACCCAACTATTACTGAAATCAATGGAAGCTGGGTACCTAAATCATAATTATGTGCCAATGTATCTCTGAGGATCTGTGCCTTTGATCTCCAAATCTGTCAGTTCAGCTCATTATGAGCTCTACATTTTCTTTAAAATATACACGAGGAATGAATTAACGATAAGATTAATTAATAGTGGCATTAACTGTAGCAAAGCAAAGAGACAGATTGCACTGACAGAGAAAGTAGAAAGCATAATGGATTTAATGGCATGTGTTCTAATGGGAAAAAATAACCTACTGCATGAAACTGTCATATCTGAAAAAAAAAATGCAGCTGCCATTTACAGTTCATATAGGAACAAAAAGGTTTAAACACTGGCAGTATATAAATCACTGAAAATAATAAGCTGAGATCTTTATAGTAGTAGTGATATATATTTCCTTGCGGAGGACCTAGCCCATTTTTGTGTCTACACAGACTCTTTCTGGCTTAAGGGGCTGGCCTGCATCAAACATCCAGTGCTGGGAAGGGATGCATCCTGAGTGGAGGCAGTCCCTCTGAGGAAAGAACCACTGAAGAACAGTCATGAAGATTCTTCTCTTCATTTTCTACTGACTAATGCAAGGAAATTGCCATACAGCCTACTACCTGCCTTGGTTATCATTTAAGGTATGTCCTCTAGCATACTAGAGACAGAGCCCCTAAAACAAGATTGAGAATTTGACCAATGGACAGCGAGCTGGAAAGTTAAACATGTCTACTCCAAATACCTCCCCTGTAGAAATTTGCATGAGTGCTAACCATTGCAAATTCTGCAAAAGGCAGAAAAAAATGCTGTGTCCTTTCCTTGACCAAGCTGTGAATCTCCATAAAGAAACTCATCAGGGTCTGAGCTACTGAGGCTATGATGCTTCTGGGTGTGTGCACAATTAAATATTCTGAAGCTTTTCTGGGGGACTTTGGTGTTTGGAAGAGCAGAATTTTGGGGATTACAGTTGGGCACTGAGTCCCTCCATGCTCCAGCAAAATAATGTTGCCTTTGAAATACCTCTGGTCTCCCACTGACATGCCAGCAGTCATACTACAAACATTATACTTGTGTCAGTATAAAGTTAAGCTCAAAGATGTAATGAACTGTCATTGCCAAACTGTCTTCAGACCCAGCATTTCCAGGTATTTCTGTGCTAACTTGGTATTCTTCACATGTGCTCCAGTGTGCAGGGCAGACGTGGATTTCTGTTGAATCTCTTTGCAGACCTAGTTTTCAGTGGTTTCTTCAGAGGATTCTTTGCTATTTCTCTGAGCTTGAATTCTTAAATGATTCAAGTGATTACAGAAGCAGACATGACAGTGGAAGCAAGTACATTTACAAATTAACTATAAATGAATATGACTGCTATACTGATTTAAAGTCAAGCTGATAAAGAATGCCAAACGTGATGCCAGTAATGTCTTTACCTGGAAATGATGTGGTAAATTCTGTGAGACTTAAGAGGGGAGAGGGTTTCATCCTAAGTACTTAGAAGTGGTCAATAGATGCCTGTAAGAGCAATTTCAAAGCCTAACGTGCTGTCGGTCTCAGCTTGCTGCTGACATTCAAATCGCAGTTATTCTGTCTGTCCAAAGGTTCGGGGGAGCAGGTGGGAGAGCAAGCAAACAAACAAGCAAGGAAGCCTTTGTAACAATATTAAGATGAACAATTCCAGTTCTACATTCTCACAGCAGCTGAGAATGTAAAGGAGTGGCTAAGGAACAAAGTGCTGATAAATGGGCCAGATCTCCAGGTATGGCTATGTGCACAGTGCAATTTCATATCATCATAGAATATCCCGAGTTGGAAGAGACCCATAAGGATCATCAAGTCCACCTGCTGGCTGTACATAGGACCACCTGAAAATCAGATGATATGCCTGAGAGCATTGTCCAAGTGCTCTTTGAACTCTGGCAGCTTGGGGCCATGACCATTGCCATGGGGAGCCTGTTCCAGTGCCTGACCACCCTCTGGTGAAGAAGCCTTTGGAGAGGGAGGGAGAAAATACAAAGGAAGAGGAACTCTCATCAAAGCCCTCCCCTCATTCTGGGACTGCCATGTGCAGGGCCAGCTCTCAGGCATAGGTTAGAGCATCCCTGAGGCTACCTTGCTAAGTAGACATATCTGTCTGAGAGTACAAGATTACTCCCAAAAGAATGTTATCCATTGCTGTGTTCAATTTGGTTTTAATTGATTCATGTTCTAATTGAACTTCTACTACTTACCAGCTGAAATATAATTTGACTTCCCTCTTAACGGAATGTAATCTTGTTCCAGTGTCCTGTTAATTGTCATTGCATTGTTGACACCCACCACCAAAAAATAAGTGGTTGCAGAATGATTTCATCTGATTGAATCTGCTATATGAAAGTTATCAGGTAAATATAGTGCTGCGGTTCATTTTCTTCAAGCAAACCTAAGAAATGCTTCAGGGCACTAATGCAAATAGGCAGAAACAGGAACATAACATAAGCTGAAAACAATTCTTCACAGCTAGTAACTTGTTCAAATGCTCTAGATCAGGCTAGTAATAGAAAAATAGCAGACAACAGCATATGATCTTCGTAAGAATTTTCTGAACTTCAGAATACTTGAAAGATGAGGTAGAAAAAAAAACCATGAGGTGATTTAAAGGCTCCCTACCTAAATTTCTCTGGAAATATTCCATTGACTTGTTGGCCTAAGTATACTCTGATTGAAAGAAACCCCTCTTTCCTGACATTTTTTTTTCTTTTTCTACTTTTCTGGTGATAGCTAATGCATCTTAAAGCATTTCCTTTTATTTGAGCAGTGCTACTTCACAAGTATTCATCTGTGCCACAAAACTGTTTGGCGTAGATCCTTTCCTTTCCAGTACTTATTTATCTATCCCAGAGGATAGGTTTGTACTGATGCTCCAGTAATGATAAAGTGTGGTACGACTAAACTAGTCAGAGGGTAATGGTGAGTGGCACAAAGATTAGTTGGAAGCCAGTAATGAGAGAAATACCTGAGGCCAATACTTGGTCTAGTCTTGTTTAACATCCTCACTGATGATCTGGACAATAGAGTAGAGTGCACCCTCAGTAAATTCACAGGTGACAAAGAACTGAGGGAGAAAAATTGACTCACTCATTAAGGTTCATGCTGCCATTCAGAGGCAACTTGATAGGCTGGAGAGGTGGGCTGATGAGAGTCCCATGAAGGTCAGCAAGGAGTGCAAAGTCCTGCACCTGGAGAGGAACAACTTCAGGCATCAGACCATTCTGCTAAAAAGCAGGTCCTGAACAGGACCTGGCTGTAGTGTTGGACACCAAGCTGAACATGAACCAGCAATATGCCCTTGCCACTATGAAAGCTAACACTGTTCTTGACTGTGTCAGGCAAAGTATCACCAGCAACTCAAGAGACGTGATCCTTTCCCTCTTCTCAGCCCTGGTGAGCCCACACCTGGAGTACTGTGTCTCATTCTGGTTTCCTCAGTATAAGAGAAATATGGGCATATTGCAAAAAGTCCAACGGAGGGCTACCAAGATGATCAAGAGATAAGAGCACCTTTCCTATGAGGAAAGGCTGAGAGAACTGGGACTGTTCAAACTGAAGAAGTGAAGGACTTAGGAGGGATCTTATCAGTGGCTGTAAGTGCCCAAAGGAAGAAGATGGAGACAGACTCTGTTCAATAGTAGAAGAAACAGTGGAGACAAACTGAAACTCAAGAGGATCTGCAATCAGGAAATAGTTATTTACTGTGTAGGCAACAGAGCACTGGCACAGGCTGTCCAGAGGCTATGGAGTCTTATTGGAGATCTTCAAAAGCTGCTTGGATATGATCCTGGGCTCCTTGCTCTGAGTGTTTCTGCTTGAGAAGAATCTGGAAAAGATGGACTCAGAGATCCCTGCTAACCTCAGCCATTCTGTGATCCTGTGAAACTTTATAATCAATACTGAGACTCACAGACCTATTAATCTTATAAGTCACAGTGAAAATAGAATAAAACAAAACAAATATACCCACAAAATATCAATTAAATGCAAAATTTTGAACCAGTTTGAAGTCTCATCATTTTATTATAATGTACATCACTTTCACAAAAGAAAATCATATATTGAAGAACAGACTCAGTAGAATATAATTGCATATTTCAAAAAAGATTTAAAGCTGAGATTAAGTGATCTGATGAATCAGAGCTTTATCTATTAGAGCATGCAAACAAAATACGGGAACAGAAAAGCAGAAATATATTTTGTCTTCCAAAAATTCTTTTTAGTCCATTAACTCAAAAATTGTAAGTTGAAGATAAAGTCTTTCAGTAAGAGAAATAGGAGTGAACAAGTGACTTTCCACCCAGTTAGAAGAACAAGTACAATACCCTGAAATTATATGACACTATTATGTTTCTTGGTGATTTAAAAATAAGAACAGAGGAAGAAAAATGCCACCTGTGGTAATAAAACTAAAAATTTTCTGCAAGTGGAAAGTGAAGCTGCCCACAAGAGCAGGATATTTTTTCTTCTGTAAAGACATTTATCTTCTATCTCTCCTCCATGTGATAGCTACTTTTCAAATCTAGGACTCAAGATGTTCCTCAGCCACCAGCCTTCATGGCCGGCAGCTGGAGGAAGCTGTGGTAATGAAGTGGCCAAGGAGTGCTGGACCAAGCTGGAGCCCAGCACCTAGAGGAGCCCTAACGTTAGGCTCAATCTTCCCCTGCTTGAAACTTTTCTTAATGTATTCCTAAAAAGCACTTGCAATAGAAATTATGAAAGTCCAGGACCTGCAGAACACATACAACCCACGCTGCCAGTCTGAGTGTTCTTCCTCTAACTTTGCTCGTAAGTTTAATGTCACCTTTAACAGTCTCTTTTTTTTTTTTTTTAATATTTTCTCCCAGACCAAAGATAAAATGGTGATTTTTAAATTTGATCTTTTGCTTTGATCTTTGACTTATTCATAAAAGAATGTCAGGTGGATATTAATAACTTATTTTTTTTTATGTTACAATACAAGCACTTCATGAGAACTCCACTGGCCAGAGATTTGTATAGGAGATGAATAAGAAATCAAGATGCCATATTTCTAATACATAACCCTCATACACATCAGCACACAAAATAACCCACAGCTCCAATTCATTTTAGTGGGACAAAAGCAATTTAAAATAGAAATAAAAACAAATTCATATTACTTGAAAGAATTGAACTCTGACGTATGTTGATATTCTGAGCTTTCAGAATTATTATTTCTTTGATAGAAAAGGTGCTGTTGCAACATTTTTAGACATTTATTTATCTTAAATGTGTATATTTGTGAGTTTATTTAAATAAAGTATGTGTACTATGGTACATACGCATATGAATTATATTTGTATGTATTTTTATATTACATTAATCAATTGTAAAGACTGGTAAAATATCTTAGAAATTCTTAGCAGATTCAACCTCTTCTCTATCAACTAAACAATGAATATTGAACTATTCCAGCTGTGTCAGAAACTGATTCTTCCCTGCCTGGAGTCAGTATAATTTCCTATCTTACGTACACCCAAACTCAGAAATGCAGAATAAAACAAGTATCTCTTCTTTTTTTCATGGAAACTCCAGCTTACTGTAGAACCTGAAGACACAGGTATTTTTCTCCCCATAATTATAAAAGTTTAGTACTTTGTAGAATATCACTTTGACTTAGAAACTGAATTATACTCAATCTTGTGAGGACAATCCTAAAGGAAATCAGGAGGTAATACACTGAAAACTTTCTCCACTACACAGAAGGTTATTTCCAGCCTAGTCATTTTCCAGTAGGACATATTCCATTTCCTTGGCGCAGCTCACTGTAGACAAAGATATTAAACAACACACTTGGTATTCAAGACGGTATACTAAAATGCAAAAACTCTTCTATTGTTTATCAGATCTTGCATACTATAAACAGAATGGTCACATTATCTAAGTGACCGTCTTACGCTTAAATCAAGTATCTCATTTAAAAATAGATATAAAATTATTAAAATGGTATCTATATATCTCACTGAGAATTGCTTTATTATGTCACTGAAGATCATAGCAAGTTTCCACAACTTAGAATTTCTGAAGAAATCTTAATATTCAAAGTACAAAGAGAAAGAAGATCTGACATCTTAAGGAAGAAAAAGCAGAATAGAGATTCACAAACTGTCTTTAGAAAGAGTGCCACTAAAGATACATACAGACATTCAAAATGTAAAAATTAATAAAATGAGTTCCTATAGATATTGGTTAGAATAGAATTCCTGTTGTTTTTTGTATGTTTCATTTTGTTTTTTTCCATATCTTCTGAGACACCGAGGTTCTAGTATTTCTTTTACCAGTCCTACAAATTCAAATGAAAGAAGCAGGTGTTAAAAAGGTATGGAAAACAAAGGACATCACATTTCAAGAGGGAAAAAGATATACTGAAGGAAGCTAAATATGCCATACCAAGAATGCGGTGATTTTATAATAAAAAGTATTGTAATGCAATTATACAATACGTCATATTCAAATGCTGAAATATGGACAATGTTTGAACATTAACATGATAAGGCCTTATGTTTTAGAAAATCAGTCTCAGTTCTATGAAAAGCTACTATGTATTACAGTAGACACAGCATAGGTTTACATAGTCAAAGAACTACTGTTGATATAAAGCTGATCCAAAGTCCTTTACAAGATTATAACTGTCTTGGCAGATACTGCGGAGCAGGCATGTCAGAGCCTCAGCCCGTGGGCCACATGCGCCCCAGCATAGCTCATACTGCTGCCCTCTGCCCTCAGCCGTCATGGTGGCAGCTCTTCCCTGCCAAGCAGCCCAGCCTGACCCTTGGTGTGCACCCATCGCTCAGCAACAACCAAACACCAGCGTGCAATAGGCAGTATCAGGGCTGAAACCAGGGCACGGAGAGGGCACAGTGCAGTGCTAACTGAAGTTATGACAAATAATTTTAAGCATTTTGATAAGTTGAATAAACATGGTTCTGTGAACAGTGAAAAAATATGCAGCTGTGCTTGCTGTTTGTATGAAAGAATTTGAGAACACATTTCAAGATTGCAAAAAAAATCATTAATAATACGGTATATTTGCGACTCCATTTTCAGTCGACATAAATACATAACCTATGAATTTTCAAATGTAATGTATAGAGTTGTAATCAGATATTCTACTAAAAAAATGATTATGTTACTTTACCAGACTTTTATAAGCCCTACTTCATCAGAGAAGAATATCCTTCGCGTTACAATCACGTCTTATTCATGTCATTATTTCTGTGACAGAAAGTACATTTGTGAACTGCACAATAAGGTTTGTTACTCATATAGATTAACTGTATATTTTATATGCGGTCCAAGACAATTCCTCTTCACTCGGTGTGGCCCAGGCAAGACAAAAAGTTGCACTGCCATGGTGTAGAATCTATGATTCCCATAATCTTTCACATTTTTCCAGTACCATGATGCAAAACAAGTATTATCTTCTTAAAGTAGCAGAATATAGTCTAAACGAAGAAGGTTTTAATACAGTGATTCTTCTCCTCCTCTTGCTGGAACTTAGCCCTTGAAATACTCTTTTGTACAAATTACCTGAAGAACATTATTACTGTTCCCTGAAAACAAGGAATGTACTCAAGATCACAGTGTCCTGGTTATAAGACATGGGGAACCTCTTTAGACTGTTTCAACACTTACTGAAAAAGAAAAAAGAAAAAAAAAAAAAAAGCATGCAATACTGCAAGAAGAGTAAGTGAAGCATCCTTGCAGCTACTTCTGGACTAACAGGAAAGGCTGGATTTGTATTACAGCGTGGTTTCAAGTACAGATCAGAAAATAATGAAGGATCCTGATGGATATGCAAAGAATAGTGCATTGCAGTAAGCCAACCTGACAATAAAAGAATTCTCTGGTTCCTCCATATTCTGTTTCATTTTCCACAGTCCCAACATTATGATGGGGGCAATGTAGTACAAAAAAAAATTGAACTTTTTCTCTTTTATGTCTGAAATTTGCTCTGAAACAGGAATCCATTGTTTGCCAACAAAGTTCTTGAAATCAGACTGTTGCATTTTTTGTGTAGCTTATATTCATAATCTGTGCACCTCTTCTTCCAAAACTAGTATTCCTAATCTCTAAAATAATTTCTCCAACTCCTAAAAGTCAACATCTAGTTTTGGTATTGACATCTGAAAGCCACAGATAAACAGTTGACCATAACTGCAATAGTTTTGGGCAGGCTCAGTAAAAGAGAAAAACTGAGAGGAGGTGTTAACCTTACTTGCAAAGGCAGTCAGAAACACACAGATTAGGACCTTCATGTGCTCAAAATTTTCTCCTCTACTTCTGTAGAGCCCTAAAAAGGCTTCCTAGTGATCACTGGCACCCTTCAAGAAAAGTTGCTATCTTAATTCTATTATTATTATTATTACTGGTATTATTATTGGTATCATTTAAATACGTACAGCAAAATAAATGTTTTCTGCTGTCGTACTTCTGGAGAACTTTTCTGATTGTTCAGATCAGTATACTCACATTTGACTGTGGCTAGTATTTTTCCATGAATTTTTACTTAGGCTCATCTGTCTGCAAAATGTGATTAATTTTAAATTAAAGAATGACCCAAACAGCACTTGAGACTAAACTGAAATGTTTTATAAAATATGTATATTGATTTTAACCAAATGCAAGCTTTTTAGATAAAAAGACTCTTTGATCCATACTCAGTACACCATAACTTTCTTGACTTTGATCATACAAAGGCATAGAGAAGATCTTGTTGGAGATGAAATACAGAAGTGAAAAGAGGTGAAAAATGAATGAAATGACATAACACTGGTTGAGCTTTGTTGTCCTTACTGTACTATACTAGAACAAGCACTTCTTGCTAACATGATGGAACAGAGCATCTCAACAATTATCAGGCACATAGAATACTTGAGGGAAAATTCAATAAGTAAGTTAAGAATACCAAACCATAATCAGGCCTTGGGGATGAAGCAGTATTGAAACACTTTTTTTTTTCTGACAGTTTTGAGCGTAGCTCTGGTGGTCTGTTTCAAAATCTGTCAAAATGATGATAAGTGGTCTTAGGAGGCTAGTCTGATTCTTAAACCAAATAATTTGACTGCCTTCTTGATATTACTACTGTTAGCAATTTTAAAAATCTGCTTTTTAAAAGAGAAGAAATGTTAAAATAGAAAAATGACTACGCTGAAAGCAGAGTAATTACTTTCTATGACATCCTCATCAAAATCAATAGGACTAACTAATTAAGATATCTAAGCTGAAATCAATGGGATCTGACAGTTAACACCTCCCTGCAGAAATAAGCCAACATCAACAATTTTGCATTTATACTGATGTGAAAATTACACAATCCAATTTCTATTATTCAAAAATTAACATTTTCCCTAACAACAAAGCCATTCCGTATGTAGTATTCTCTCCATGTCCTAAAATAAAAGCTGATGAAAATGATATATCTAGCCTGATGCTTGGGTTCTCTTTCCTAAGATGTCAAAAGACTGCAAACAGATAATTAAAATGCACACTGTAGCCAGTAGCGTAAAATGGAAAGCCAACATCCCATAAATAAAGAAATAATAAATAAATAAATAAATAAATAAAGCCTGCTCTTTGTTTGTTTGTTTGTTTTTTTTTTCTTTCATTAATGAGGCTACAATGGGAACATCTATGATGGTGGACAGAAACCACAATTCAGTTTCCTTCAAGTTTTTCCACTGAAGGTTTGAAGTTTAGCTCTGCCTTCCTGCAGATGTCTAGTCTTATTCCACTGACTTCTGGAGATCTATATAAAGTTTTTGCTACATTACTCCTGATGCTATTCTCTGTGTACAGTAAAATAGGGTAATGGAAATCAAAGAAATTGATATTTTCCCAAGTTGGAAAGTGGAAAGAGACAAGGAAAGAATGAAAACAAACAAGCAAACAAAAAACAGTGGGTTATCCAATAGGTAGGCAACCTGAGGTTTGCTACTTTGCTGATTACATTCTGAGTCTTCCTGGAGTTTTCGTGGGGACCCTTAAGGGTCCACACAGGACCACCCAAAATTCAAACCCTACGTCTGAAAGCATTGTTCAGATGCTTCTTGAACTCTGGCAGCTTGGGACCGTGCTCACTGGGCAGCCTGTTCCATGCCCATCGCCCTCTGGTGCAGAACCTGTCCCTAACCCCCACCCGCCCCTCCCCTGACGCAGCTCCATGCCGCTCCCTCGGCCCTGTCGCTGTCGCAGAGAGCAGAGCTCAGCGCTGCCCCTCCGCTCTCTGTGAGGAGCTGCAGCTGCCATGAGGCCTCCCCTCAGCTCTTTGCTCTGGGCTGAGCAAATCATAGTCAACAGCTTCTGTTCTCAATCTTTATTTTGCAGTGAGGCTGTGACTGTTTTTCAAAGCATGCCAATGAACGTGTTAGCCTTCATTAAATGAAGAGTAATACATTTGAGATTACACTTAAATGAACCTGAAGATTCAAGTGGAGCAGCATGTCTCAGCAACATCTTCTGAACTCACCTTTAGTGCCTAGGATTTGCTTTGTGACTGCCCATTTCCTAATATTAGAGTAATAGAATCATAGAACCCTTAGAGTTGGAAGGGACCTCTGAAGGCCATCTAGTCCAACTCCCCTTCAATGAACAGCGCACCACAGCTAGATCATGTTGCCCAGGGCCTGATCCAGCCTCACCTTTAAAGTCTCCAGGGACAGGGCATCAACCACATCTCCAGGCAACCTGTTCCAGTGCCTCACCACCCTCACTGTAAAAGACTTTTTCCTTATATCCAACCTAAATCTACCCTCTTTAAGCTTGAAACCATATACCCTGCTAAAGAGTTTGCTGCCATCTTTCCTGTAGCTCCCCTTTAGATACTGAAAGGCTTCTATCAGATCATCTTGAAGACTTCTCTTCTCTAGGCTGAACAGCTCCAGCTCTCTCAGCCTGTCCTCATAGGAGAGGTGATCCATTTCATGGATCATTTTTGTGGCCCTCCTCTGGATGCACTCCAACACAGTCTCTCCTGTACTGAGGATTCCACATCTGGACACAGTACTCCAAGTGAGGCCTCACCCACGCAGAGTAGAGGGGCAGGATCACCTCCCCCAACCTGCTGGCCACACTTCTTTTTGTGCAGCCCAGGATATGTTTGGCTTTCTGGGCTGTGAGGGCACATTTCTGGCTCATATCTACCTTCCCATCCACCAGTACCCCCAGGTCTTTATTGGCAGGGCTGCTCTCAATCCTTTCATCCCCCAGTTTGTATTGGTAATGGAGGTTGCCTTGACCCAGGTACAAGATCTTGCATTTGAATTTGATGAACCTCAGGAGGTTCACCTACTGTTCAAGCCTACTGTTCAAGCCTGTCTAGGCCCCTCTGGATGGCATCCTGTCCCTCTGGTGTGCCAACCGCACCCCACAGCTTGATGTCATCAGCAA
This sequence comes from Pavo muticus, assembly GCA_016647715.1. Lineage (NCBI taxonomy): Eukaryota > Metazoa > Chordata > Aves > Galliformes > Phasianidae > Pavo > Pavo muticus. The sequence continues at coordinate 148,548 of JACDJE010000512.1, forward strand.
ACTTGCTGAGAGCACAATCAACCCCACTGTAAATGTCACTGATGAAGATGTTAAAGAGTACCAGTTCCAGCACTGATCCCCCAGGGACACCACTCATCACCGATCTCCATCCAGACATTGAGCCACTGACCACCAGTCTCTGAACTCGATCCTGCAGCCAGGTCTTTGTCCATTGAACAGTTCACTCACCAAATCCATATATGTCCAATTTGGAGAGAAGGATATTGTGGGGTAGGTGTCAAAGGCCTTACTGAAGTCCAGAGAGATGACATCAGTGGCTCCTCCCTTGTCCGTTGATGCAGTGACACCATCATAAAAGACCATTAGGTTAGTCAAACAGGATTTGCCCTTGGGGAAGCTATGCTGGTTCTCCCGTATTACCTCTTTGCCTTCCATGTGCCTTAGCATAGCTTTCAAGAGGATCTGCTCCATGACCTTTTCCAGCACAGAGGTGAGACTGACAGTAGTTCCCAGGGTCATCCTTTTTACCCTTCTTAAAAACAGATGTGATGTTGCCTTTTTTCCAGTCACCAGGAACTTCACCTGACTGCCATGACTTTTCAAATATTGAGAGTGACTACATCAGCTAATTCCCTCAGGACTCTGGGATGCATCTCATCAGGACCCATAGACTTGTGAATGTTCTGATTCCTCAGGTGGTCACGAACCTGATCATCACTTACAGTGGGAGGGATGTTGCTTTCCCAATCCCAACCCCTACCAAACCAAAGACTTGAGGGCTGTGTGGCAAGCAGTTATCAGAGAAGACTGAGGCAAAAAAGCTGTTAAGTACCTCAGCCTTCTCCTTGTCTATTGTTATTATTTTTTCATTCTGATTGCTTTTGGTTTGCTATTTAATTCATGGATAAATAAGAATTATTGTTTTAACATATTTCTCAGTGGCAGTCTAGAATTGTGCCGTCCAGCCACTAAAGGTCACATAAAAGCCCGTTTGGAGAAATATTAACTGCTTGCTGTGGACCACATTTTCTCTTTCTTTCAGGTACTGGCACATTTATCTGATGGCAGATTATAAATCTAAGCATGCCAACAGAGGCCTATGTACTTCGATTCATTGATTTTTAAGATAAAAGTCTGAAACTTTAAGAATCCAAAGTAACAGGATAAATTGTTCCAATTAGAAAACACAAACCACTTCAAAGTGAATTAGAAATCGCAGTTACCAAATTATCCTTGTAATTTCTGAGCCAAAATACTTCCATAATTTCCTTTCCTCCAGAAAAGAATTTTCCAGATATCTGGAAATTGACAAAGAAGAGGTTATATGATTCATGTTGGAGAAGAACTGAAGTCGATGTGTCCTAGGTATACAGTATATCATAATACTGGATATATTCAACATTTACTGTAAGCACGATTTTCTTTCCAAGAAATTTCCTTACACCTGTATAAAAAATATTCATTTGATTTCAGAAGCATTAAGAAAGAATTTAAATTTCAGCATATATAGAATGTTTTATCCTGAAACAGGCTGGCAAGTATATGCTTGCTGGCAAGTATATGCTTGCCGGCAAGCATATTTCTTATATATGTAACCTCCATTCTAGCTAGCTTTGTGCAAGTTCATGGAGTTTTTCCATTGTATCTGAGCCCAGAGAATTTAAGCACCTCTGCTGATCTCATTTGTGGCAACATGACTTGGAAAGAAAGTATGGGTTTGAAGTAGAAAGTTTCAGCTCATTTAGAAAATCATGATGAACAATGGATTCCAAAATGTTTTTCTTTACAACCAGCACCATTAAAACAGCAATAATCTTTCTATGTTGTTTAATTGTGACATTTTACTCAAAACCGTGACTGTGAAGAAGATCAAATTACCTACCACACCTAAAAAGATGGTAGAACAGCACGCCTTTGAAGCAGCAGGACACAAACAGTATCACAACCAATCACAGAAAATGCCATAGCATGCTCTCTTTTTATTCTTTTTATCAGAAGAAGGTCTCACACATAGGCTATGAACTTAGTAGTAATGAATTCGGATCCTCCATTTTTTTTCCCCGTGTGTGTCATTTGACAAATCTCTGGGTCAGGATAGTTCTTAGTTTCCTCCAAATAGGAGAATATGAACAGATCTGCTAAAGAGTTAACACCTCCCCAGAACAGTCAGATTGCTCAGGATTAGAGATAATGCTGTACACATCTGAAATAAAAGTTTCTTGCATAATATTTTTGATGTCTGCATCCACAACAAGACTAAGTAAGTGACAGGACCACTTCCTTCGGTGTGGGGAAAAATGGATTCAGATCTCTGTTCTAATTTTTCATGAAAGTTAGCTAACATAGCACATTCCACATGACAGTGAAAATTTCTGGATTAAACAGAGACACTCCCTTTATTCTTTCTAAATCACGTATAAAGGACAGGGTAGATCCAGTGGGAAAAATTTACGCATCACTGAAAAGCCAAATATTCTGTGATTAAGGTACTCTCATGGAAATCAGCAACTATCAACTATGCTAGCAATTCTTGGTCTAGCTACCAGAGGGGCAGAACCTGAATGTAGATATCCTTCCTACATGCGAGAGCTTTAGGCTTCAGCTTATTCTGTGGTGTGATACATGCTCTTTTTGTCATTTTCTTTGCAAAAAGGCAAACCAGTTTCGATTCATGAATCTTACCAAGGGTTAATGGCCAAAAATTCCATTGAGTGATGGCTTAAATTTCACAGTATTGCGTCTTCTCACTTTTAAGGGGCAAACCCTTTAAGTTTCTCTTTGTCTCTGTGCCTTGCTGATAAAAATGGAATAAAAATGTAATTATAAAATTGCAGGAACAAGGCTAATAGGACTGTGTCAATTCTGTGCATGGGTATCTAGTAACACAATAGCACATGAACATAATGAGTCAGTGATTCACAAATATAACTAAAAACTAACACCTCTGGATTAGACTCCACTAGGCACGTCTTTTCTCAAGGTTCCAGGTGTTAACCATAAAATGCACCCTAACAGAGGTGCTACAGAAAAGTCATTCGCCTGTTTAAAGGGAGAAGGAATTTCTGTAACATTTAAGGCTGTGAAATGTGAATTTTGTAATTATAAGGCTTTTGCTAATCTCTGTTTTCATCTCTGTGTTATTAAAGAAAGAGCTTCAGACTATAAATACAGTACAAATGTCATAAATAAAGACTTTTTTTTTTTTTACATCAACATTCAGTAAAGTCAAATAAGAGTCTATAAGCAAAGCATTACACAGATTAAATAACAAGGTGCAGCTGCCCTGGTATAAGCCTGCAGAGCTCTCTCTGATACTTCTCGGGAGAATATCTTCCATTTTAAGTATATTATATTCATTATTCCATTCCTCCTTTTGTCTTATGTTTTAATTCATTTTCTGGCTTCCTCTTCATCACTTGGGCTTTTATTTTCAAAATAAGCCAAATGTGCAGTATCTTTTCAAATGCCTTTGTGGAAAATTTAAATATATAATGCAGCTACATTCCCTTTATCTGACATGCTAGTGATACCTTCAAAAAGTCTAGTGTATTTGTAAAGCAAGAGCAGCTCTCCTAGTATTCTTACTGCATCTTGTTAACTAATCCCCTTGTCACCACCTCGCTTTCACTTTCTTCTGTCACAAATTAATCCATCAACAATCTTGTAATTCGAATGATCTGGTTTCCTTCTTTTTCCATGAAGTGACATTAACTCGTATTTGAATTGTAAGAAGGCTGTATAGTTCTCACTGAACAAAATATAATCAAATCTTACTTATTTTAAATGCTACTCGAGGGCTTTACTAGTTACCATGCATTGTTGTGAAGGATATTTAAGAACTTAGGCAGAGGTAAAATGCAGATTCGTTAAGATGTGGGATCCAAACCACGCTGGAGCTGGTATAAAGCTTCCCTTTGATTTTATTGCCATGGTACTGACATATCCTGCTTTGTTGGGCAGAAGCAACTTGATTTTCCCATATGACGAGGACGTGAAAGTAAAGTTCCTTGACTATCCTGTTAGACTGGGAGGGGCTGGGGATAGGGAAGGCTGATACCTCACAAAAAACATCAGAAATAAAGCTTCCCCAGTACAACAGAATGATCGTGTATTGGTGATGAAAGCAAAGTACATGGAGGATTGTGGAGTCACCTGCAATTAAGTTGTTAAGCTTTCTGGAGTGCTACAACCTGGAATGCGTTACTAGCAGTCAGAGCCAGCTCAAGTACAAATTAAAGCCATAGGCAGATGCTTCTAACCCATCTCAAATACAAAACAGAGGGCAATGGAAGCAATAATGCAAGAAACTATAATTTTAACAGGCAATCCCATTTTCTGTCTGACTAGAACCACTTGATCCTCATCCTTGGTTTTTGCAGTGTGTCCAAAAGAAACAGAAGTTCCATGGAATGCATGCCTTCCTACAGGCTCTGGCAGACAAGAGATAGGTGACTGGTTCCCTGTTGCACTGAACTTCAGATAGCTGTTTACACTAGTGTAAAATAATGGTAAATATTTTCGAACTCGACTCAACAGCAATTTAAATCCTTTTGCTTTTTATGTCAAGGCACATTTGACAAAAGGAGGTAAAAGACAACTGGGAACAAAGCGATAGGAATTAGCCCAAAACAGCAATTTAACAGTCTTCTTCCTGACCCACCTACACAAAAACTCCAAACAACTTTTAAGCCCTTTATCTCTTTAGATTCTTTCATCTCTTAAAGTTTATTTTTGAAACTAGGAACTCCAAAGTCACTGGTTTCACATAAAAACTGCATATTAAGCTTTGTGATAGACTTAACTACATATCTTAGAAAGGAGATTTACAGTATGGGGAAAAATGGCTGTTGTAATCTCACATGAAATTCGTGAATCTCATTCAGCATAGCAAAGTTTATTATTTTTTATATTGTTAGCATGGAAGATTCAATACTATGAAAATTGTATGCATTATAGGTTTTTTGTTTTTTTTATGCAACCTTCCACAGTAGATACAATCAACTAACAAATTTAAAAGAAATACTGTGGTTGTTTTTTTTTGTTTTTGTTTTTGTTTTGTTTTGTTTTGTTTTGAAATGAGAAGTTTGGAGTGTAATTTATACCCTGTTCCTTCCTTAGTCAAAAATTCAGCTTTTACGAAGAACTATTTTGTTTCTGAATTTCTTCAACATATAGATTCACAGCAGCTCTTTTCCTGCTTTGTTTGATTTTGCTAACTCTTGGAGATGATAGGTGAAAAAATTTTAACAGTCTAAATAATTTTGTTTTAGGAAGAACCTACGCTCAGGTAATTTCAGCCCACTAAATAACTATGTCAGGAAGTTATGAAGGTCTTAATTTGATATGATGAACATGAAAAGGGTGGCAACTGATGCTTTATTGTAAATGGAGTCTGTACCAGTGGTCTCCCGTTCTGAGAAGGAAGACTCATGTTTTATACATCTGATTCATATGACAGCAAGAAAGGCATAGTCTTGAAGACAGAGTTGTGTTACATCATGAAGCTGAGCATGGGAAATACAAAGGAACTTATCTAGGAGGAAATAACAATGTCTGGAGCGAGAAGAAAAAAGATACAGAACTGAGTTGTGTTTTTTATCAGAACTCTGATATTTTCACTATTTTCACCATAGAGGCCAAGCCACCTGAGATCCTATGATACAGGACACAGCTGGCACTGGGGCAGGGAAGAGTGAAGGCATTCAGCTGCAGATACAGGATGTGTGAAGCCTCACAGTTTGTGAGGGACATGCCTTCACCACCTGAGCCAAGAGGCACTATGCCTCCTTCCCCAGGAAGCAATGTTGTGCTCTCCTTATGGCAGAAACCCACTCCTAGGAATTTCATACTTGATGACAGAGACTTGGGCGATCAATGAAGAGGGACTCCAGATAGATAGTCTGCCATCAGGAAAGCTCTTACAGCAGCTTTTCCTCCCTGACACTGAGTCCCTGTGGAACCATATTAAAATTCTGTCATCTGCTGGCCTCAGTTTCTCCATTTGCAGATTGAGAGCATCTAACCCCTATAATTTCCACAGCCCTTAGAGATTACTGAATATAAGCAACAGTTGAGCACAGGTGTCTACTAAATATTAGGACTGTTAGGAGTAGATTATAAAAATTGTGTGGAGAAGCTCCAAAGATGTCCCTGGGCACAGGCTGAATAAGCACAAACAGAGCAGCCACACGCAGTGGGACCTAACTTTTTATTATTATTTTTCATGTTATTTTCCTGCTTTTACAGCTTTGTGTTTTGGTTTTATTTATTTATTTATTTTTCAAGCACTACCCATTTGTTTCAAAGGCAATTATTGCCTCTGCATGAAAGTTTTGCTTTTTCATTTCTATCTTTTTTATTATGGCAATCAAATTCTCATCACTGATCCATATTCCTACTTATCCCTATAGGATACAGACTTTATCAGTTCTTCTGTCCAGTGCTCTACTGTATTGACCAAGCAGTTTTCAACCTGTCCTTCTTTTACGGTCATCTCCAAACTTCCATCCATCTAGCTTCCTATCTCTCCCAAATATTTTGTGGATGCAGTGTTCCCTAATATAACATGCTATTTTTTTCTGTATTTAAATTCCACATTGTATGCATAAATGGATGCATACAATGTCAAGCAGAACCTACTGTTATTTTAAAGGCATGTGAGAGAGAAGAATGTCTTAAATATAGACAAATAAATAAAAAAAAATGATAAACAGAGAGATTTATAGAGGACAGTCCTAATAATTGTCTTCTTCAGCAGTCAGAACAGCAATACAGATGTCCTAGGAAACAGAATAATTTGCTCCTCTTTAGGAGGACAAACATATGTTCATTTGTTTTCTGAAGAAGCTTGAATGGTCAAATTCTGATCAGTTTTGTACTGATGCAACACAAGCAGTTTCAGAAAGATGATTTTCTTCCTATGTAAGTGACAGCAAACCAGATCCTTAAAGCACTACAAGTGCTTTAACTTGCATTTTAATTCAATTGTTCTTTAAAAAATTCTCCACAATCATATTTATACACTATGTATATAATATATATGTATTATGTATTTATATATGTACTTTTAATATAAAAGTAAATTATATATACCTTTATAGATATTTATGTAAAATATGTTTGTACATTAAATGTATTTATATATACATGTATAAATTTTTCTTCAGACCTCCTACTGATTTGTTCAGAAAACAAATCAGTGTCTGGAATGTTCTTGTAGTGCTCTCCATCTTTTCACAGGTCTCCCCCTTCCCGAAATTGGTATGCAAAGGGCTCCTCACAGAGTCTTAACTGAGAGACTGGTACCTCAACATTTAGTATCTTAATATATATATATCTCTTCTAAGACAGCTTCACTCCTGAAACCTTTAGAGTGTCTCCTAGTCTTGAATTTAAAGATTTTGTATGAAGGATCGAAATAAAATCTGTTTCTAGCCTTTGAAAATGAGACTTTTCACACTCAGGATCTCTGTAAGTTTGCATAGGAGCCAGAATGGTGCAAACACGAAGAGTAGCTCTGTGCTCCCATCAGACCACTGCAAGGATGTTCTCATAAACAAAGAGCTGCAGGCCATGTCAGAACCCCTTTTCTACTCCTAATCCACAGCTCAGCTAAGAAATAACACAGTTGTCTTCATTCAGGCCTCCTTTTATCTTTTCTCATGTGTCTGTGGGATGGCTTTTTTCTCCTCTTTGCTATCATACTACTGCTGAATGTTGATGAGGGAATACTTAGGCCAATGCTAGAGACTTACTTACTTTTTTCCCTTCAGATCTAGCATTTTAGAATACCGGCTTGCTTAGATTGTCTGAATACAGGGCAGTGCCCTAGAGTGGTGCTGAGGAAAGGAGGTACATTAAGAAACAACGCAGAAATGTTTCTCTCAATAAATCTTGCAGAAAAACAAGAATATTCTGTCTTGCCATGTGAGCAAAAATCACAAGATGGAGTCATATTGGAGAGGAGAGAAAACAAAGGTTCAGTGCTGGTGTTCTGGGTCAGTAGGTTTCAAATGTATACTTACTTTTACATCTGTTGCACTGATTTATATACAAGGTAGAGGTTAACTGTTTTCTGTTTTCCTTTCACTACAACTTCCTCTGATCTCAGACCACATTCTTTTTTGATACTAACTCAAAATAACCTTTTTTTTTGGAAGGGGGGGGGGGAGGAAGAAGAGAGGAAGGAGAAATTTGACTGAAGCTGCTGAAAGGTCCCAGTTTAAAATTGTTCCCTCTCTGCGTGTTAAAAATATACAACAATCATTTCCACTTTACTCCATTTGCTAGGGTGTAGCTGTACTTTCAGGAGCAGAAAAACACACATCCAAGACTTTATTCCGTCTGTGCCAGGAGTGCTCAGTGGTTGATGATTTTCTACACAAGTTTGTGCTGGAGAAATGAAATTATTAAAATATTAAAATCAGCTCTGTAGAATGGAAAGTAAGTGAGGTATAGGTTGATACAAAACTGCCAAGTGGAAATTAGACTTGACCAACAGGATTGCAGGGAGTCTTCTACCATATTTCCTTAAAGGGTAGAGTGAGATTTGGTTAACAAAGGCATTCATATAAGCCCCCACTTCTATCTTACATTGATGCACTTCTGCCAAAGGTAGAGAAGAATTGCCTTTCCTTGTACTCGTATAACAATCCTGATAGGATTAGAAGAAAGAAAACCTTTCTATAGTGCTGTTGATGGAGATTATATACAGGAGTGGGGCTTCCCCAGAGCTGTGAGGAACTTTTGCTGGTGCCAGTCAGTGGGGCAAAATGTTTGCCCAAGGGTTTTGTAGTATGGCAGATACCCTGATGTAGCTTTATTAGTCGAACAAAAAAGTCCATTGTGCACTACTTATGTGCATCCTTAATGGAAACTGTGCAAATCCATTGGCCTCAATGGGACTATTCATGTATGTAAAGTTGGACACATGCTTTAGGTCTCTTGTTACTCCCACTCAAGCCATTTTGCTGTTAGCTCAACAAGTAAACAAAGCAGTTCCTCAGTTTCTTACCTTGATAACATTTGTGAATGTATTGGTTGGAAAAACCTGCATTGAAAGTTTATGCTGAAATGTGCTCTAGTTTGGCATCAAAGCCAACTTCTGTGAAACTGTCCCATGGAATTATATTTTGACTGTTGTTTGAGTGACAAGCCTTTGTAATAGAAAATAATTGCTATTTTCATACAATCATAGAATCATAGAATGGCGTGGGTTGAAAATGACCTCAAAGATCATCTAGTTTCAACCCCCCTGCCACAGGCAGGGTCGCCAACCACTAGACCAGGCTGCCCAGAGCAGCAGCTCTAATAAATGAAAAATAACTGTTATAACTGTGGATCTCAATAGTTTGTTACCATCCCAGATTTACATGGTCCTTTTGAAACAAGTCATGCTTGATATCAGTGGGACTGGTTGTATTTTGCAAAGACTTTCAATGGACCTCAGTCCTCTGTAGTGACATACTGCAAAAATCATGCCTTTTTTGACATAGTGTCTTAGAGGATATGGTTTGCATAAAGTTATAATTGGAACCATCTGTATTATGAAGTAGGCAGCAACAAACATTTCTCAGTAGAAGTGTGTGAAAATATAGTGATGTCTTTTGCAATGGAAATCTCTATAGGAGGTAATTCAACTGTCTTGCAATCACATGCCTGAAGATGTTAATAGCATAAAGTAACATCTAAAAGCAACTAGTAGACCTACTAATTTCTTACATTTCCATGAGTTTGTCATCTGCTATGAAACACTTAAATGTTTCTTGCATTGTTTCAAAAAACCTGTCTATATTTAAATAAAAATCCTCTTTTACTGCTTATCCTACATATTTCATTTTATCTGTATGAGAAATGTGAAACTAGGGAATTAATAATTATTTCACTTGGAAAGGTATGAAGCAAATTCCATTGCCTTTGTCTGATTAGAATCTTTCCTGCTGGTTTAATTAAAAATGGCCATGTGACAAGCAAAGAAAGCATCCCTCCTTTGGGGTGGAAGGGGGAGGAGGGAATGGTATTGTATTTTTCAGTAAACAGTGAATCCTGAAGCTCCAGACTTGTAAAATTTAAATGTTTAATGCAAATGAAAAATGCAGACTCAGGTCAGCTATAGACAAATGTCACTAGACTGGATGCAAAATGCACCGCAGGCAGAAAAGATGACATTTATCAGTCATCCATACATCAGTAACTAAAACAATTTTAGGGTTGTCTAGACAGGCATCTATTATTCCTTAAATTTAAAAGCTTTAGTAGAAAGACAACAGCAAATGCTCTATTTATATTTAGAGCTTTTTTTTTTTTTCCAGAAGAGACAAGATAGGGAAAGGAAAAATGATAGTTTTCAAAATGAAAAGTACAAATTTGGTTTTCTTTCTTTCTGTCCTCTTTTTTTGTCTTATTATTAAAAAAAAAAAATATTTTTGTTATTTGGGTAAGAGAAATTTCCCTGGCATGTTCTAAAGGCAATTGAAGTAAATTATCAGAGTGTGCATGCAATGCTGGCTGTAATTATTACAGTACAGCCCTGTAATATTAAGCTTAATTACTGTGTACAGTGTTTGGCCTTTATTTTCTGCTTAATTTACCCTGTTTAGTTAATGTGAATTTAGTGAAATCATTATGCACCTTTCAGGTTTCTTCTTTTGGCAAAAATATTTACATTTTTTTTCAGGAGAAACAAACTCAAATAGATACAAATATTGAAGTGAATCACCATGGTGGATGGATCCTTTCCATCTATTGCTTATGTGGAGCCAATTCTGCAAATATATATTCCCATGATGAATTGAAGTCTGCAGACTGTCCCATTAGCTGTAACAGAACCACTTAGAAGCTTCGGTTTCAACATCTGACTAAATATTTTCAGTATTTAAACCACATGCAGCAAGGTTTTTCTTTTCATTTTTACCTTATACAGTACCAAACATTTTTGTAAGAAGGAGCACAAAATTACAATTGTTCTCATTACTGCGCAGAATACACATTTTGGAATGAATGAAATTGTTTGTATGATGAAATGATTTATACTGCTGCTTTAAATTAAAGATAATCCGTGAATATGCTACACTTAAGCAGAAGCAGTATAGCCCTACTCATCTGCAGCCTGTTGTCCATTAATATCTCTTCTGTTCACAGGTCTCTCTTTCATATCTCCTCCTCCAGCAGCTCAGTGTCGGATTACCTCTGGCAGCAGGGCTGGGGCTTGGCTGTTCAAGCCCTTGTCCTCAGTGCCTGCAGCTTAGAGCCCTGCAAAATGTAAGGTCAGCTCTGGCTGTCACTTGAGGTACAAAGAAGCCAAGCAGTGGAGCAATTTGGGGAACAGAAGGAATAGATGTTGCTTATACAGTAGGCCTTAACAGAGTGCTCTGACTTTTTTCAAGATGGATCCTTTTAATAGGCAAGAATGAAAATACAGGCTGCCTGTGAAAGCAGCAGGAAGAAAATGTTTGAAAAGTAAGTAATAAAAAGAAAATAAATCAAGGGTCTCAACTGAAAACGTTCAATTGTATTAACATTTTTAGAAAAGAATACTGCTATAGAGCGTAACACCTAGAATACACTGAAAGGGCTCGAGGTTATTTTTGTTTGTTTATTTGTTTTGCCTGCTTGCTGTTCTACAGTTCTTCCATTCAGCGTGGATGACACCACAGTTCTCCTATTTTGTAATCTTGAGAGAGTCAGGCAAAAGTAAAAGATGATAGAGCACAGAGAAATTTCATAGAATCACAGAATGCCTTAGGTTGGAGGAAACCTTAAGGATCATCTAGTTCCAACCCCCCTGCCATGGACAGAGTAGCCAACTATGAGATAGGGAGGCCCAGGGCTCCATTCAATGCCTCTAGAGATGGGACATCCATTTCAGCATCGATTCTGTCTGGCTATGTCTCACTGCACGTACAATACTGCTATGTTACTGCTTGGAAAGGACTTTGAAGCAATTAAATATATTGCAGAAGTGCAAATTAATACTGCAGTAAAACGTGCATGCAGTAAACCTTCTTAATTTGGCAGAGGCCATAGGAAAACTGAATGAATATGGAAATTCAGCCTCCTTTTGATTCAAAGAACATATATAACACATGTGACAACTTTATCGTTTGTTCTGATGGATGACCCCGCCAGTATCAATGTGTGGCGTTCCCTGAACGAGCTGTGAGAAATAACTAGCAACCACATCCTGCACACCCGAAACCGGGAGCGTTTGGTCCCGCTGGAACTGAGCCGGCAGCAGACAAGCAGGGGGAACAGCGCGGGGCTGGGTGCTCCCGCCCGCCGGGGCCGACACCGCTGTGCCCGCCCGCTGCGGGGAGCGCGGCCCCGGGCTCGCGGCCCCCCGGGCCTCTGCTTCGCCGCTGTATTTTCCGCCGTTATCCACTAGGTGGAGCTGCAACAATATTTTTCCCGTCTATGCTAAGGAGGAAGTCGTTATGAACCTATTTGAAAAGCAATGTTCGTCTTAACAATTCAAATGTATTCCTGTTAATTTGTATTTGATAAAGGTTCAGAAATCTTTTGTTGTATGTCTAGTTAGCCTGCATGTTACATTTACAGCCTTTGCAAATTTTCCGTTTGATTGTGAGCCTTACAGTGAATTTTTATGTGGCTGTATGCCTTCACTTATTTGTTTATATGTGTGTATGTGCGTGTATTGCTGTGTTTGTAGGTGCGTGCATATAATAGGCAGGAAGAGAAAGCTGTAGCTTCACTTTTGCTGTACTCGTGAGTGGATTGAAGTGGTAAAGCACAGAGCAATGCCTAGTATGTACACAGTGTCAATAAACTGTTCAGGAACAGGTGGAGATTAATGATTCGATTGTCTTCAATGTAAAACTCATTGGGTCAGTACCCAAAACTGAGAGACAGGATAGTGCTTAGCCTTCAGAAAGTTCCTTTTCTGTTCAGCTTATTCAAGTGAGAGCTCATCATCCTTGTACCAACCTTTAGCATCTAGTTATCATGTCCCCTTTCTAAAGGGTCAGGTCCCCCTATGGCAGATACCTCTAAACATGGAGAGGTAGAAAAACAATTAATGAAAAGTCAGATATGGCAGATGTACACGTGTGCTTGCCCTTGGGGTTATCTGTCTATAGATTCAGGGCTAAAATTGTTTGAATGGAAGAACTTACGTTTTGTTACTGGGATTCACAGACTTGGGTGTCCTTTTAGATCTGGGCTGTTTGTTGAGGGCAGGATAATTGAGCTGGTTGAGCATTTCCTTTCCCTTCTGTATTAGGCATGGGTGCTGCAAAATTGTCATTCAGGTGTACGTTCTTCTGGCATTACCTAAGCCTTTGCCACCTCTGGCTTGCTTGGCTGCAATGAGCCATAAAGAATATCTCAGGGTTCAGCAAGTAGCAGCATATCTGGTCAGGGGAGCAGTGTTGATATCTGTTCCCCAGAGACAGCATTGGCTTCTCCTTTGTTTCTTGATTAAATGTGAGGCGTAGTTCTGATTGATCAAGCCCTGGACCCTGCATAAATCAGATTATTCTTTTTTCCAGTATCACACTGTTAAGCTGACATTCCCAAAAGAGATTGGGTAGTTTTTGACTCATCACCAAAAAAATAATTTAAATCCTGTTACTTGTTTTGAGAATCTTGGTCAGTTACCAGAGGTTCTTCAATACCAGGGATTTTGTTTCCTTTGGACTTTAGCACAGGGACCCAAGGGGCAGATGGATGATGCAGCACCACTGAGTAGCACCAAAGTACCTGTGTTTATGTAGGTGTGGGTGAGTGGGTGGAAAGGAGTCTCAGGGGGCATCTCCAGTGCAGTGTGTTGTCAGTCTGAGGTACTCATAGGCTGATATTCCTTGCGCAAGACAAAGTTACCCGAGTTTTCATGAGGTCTGTCTTAGGAATGCAGAGGGGTGTGAAGAGAGACTGGGGAAAAATGATGTTTGGCTGATGAAGTGGCTCTTGCCTTTTTACACGGGTGGGTTTTATGATGGAATAAATACACTTAATCAGATGTCTTCCTGACTACTTATGATTCATAAAACCTATGAGATTATTGGAAATACCCATCTAATATATGTCCATCTGATGGATGTGTCAAATTGTGCCTCCCCCCACCACTCCAATGCAACATTGCTGGAGCATGCAAAGTATTTTTAAGGTTTTTTAAGTTCTTGTCCAAGTGGCAAACCTTGAACATTTGTCTCTTAATTAATAGTTGATAGCATAAATATATCCAGCCACCTTTGGTCTAGAAATTTTACAGGGTTGTGGTTGTACTTAGTCATTTCTCTTCTGCATCTCTGAGAGCTTGGATAGTGCTTCCTTGTTGAGAGCTGACTGGAGAGAAACTCTGCATGTGAAAGTACAGACAGAAAATACATACATACAGACAGAAAATAGCTTGAGTTTTTGGTGAAAATTCACTTTAGATTTACTTTTCTATGAACCCCATCACCCAGCTCTGGTGTGCATAGCATTTATATAGCAATCTGGAGTACGCAGGTTTTCAGTGACTTGATGAATCTGAATGGTGACTTTTATATCCTTTCTGTATATCACAACAATAAAAAGAGCTGGAATTTAACACTAATTTTTGTGCTGATCAGCTGTAAAAATGCATAGTGACCCATTTTAATCTCTGTCTTTCTGCATATTTTTTTTTAAACTTCAGGCAAAGTTGCAGAACTGCTGCAGATCAGTCTGAAGTGGGAAGTACAGAAGGACTTCTACAGTGACATTTTATCAACAGGAGAGTGCCTCTCTCTCTTCTTCTTTTACTTTAAAATATCCTGTAAGTTTCAGAAAAATAAAGAAAATAAAAAGCAAAAAAACTGGTGTAGGATTTTAGAGGATTTTAGAGCCTTTCGCCTGCAGGATAACAGCTGAAAGAACCACAGAAAATTGGGAAAAAGCTCAGAAAAGCTACCTGAGCCCTCCAAAATGACCAGTCATGAAGAAATTGTGAAACTGAGACTCTCATGGTGTGACTAAGTAAATTGCTAGGTTAAGCCACGTGAGTGGATTCAGGTATGATGTGAGATGACATAGTAGGAGTAGCAAGATATTCCTATTGTGTGTAATGGTAGTGAGCACAGTAGGAAGGGGTTAGTTGCATCATTGCTATGTTTTTTAATTTTTATCCAGGCTGCTGCTTGTGCAACAGAACCCTTGGAATAGCAGCTGTCCAATTACTGGTGGTTAGATTTGTATTACCTGATGTAATTAAAACGGAAGGATCTTTTAGGGCTTCTTGCTGAAGACATGAGCCACAGAGGGTGGGAAGCTGTGGGTCAGCGGTGAGAGGCTCTGCGCAGCAGTAGACCA
This sequence comes from Pavo muticus, assembly GCA_016647715.1. Taxonomy (NCBI): domain Eukaryota; kingdom Metazoa; phylum Chordata; class Aves; order Galliformes; family Phasianidae; genus Pavo; species Pavo muticus. The sequence goes on from JACDJE010000512.1 coordinate 163,797, forward strand.
TCATTACAGCTGTACATTACGGCTGTGCTTCTGGAAAGGATTGGGGAAAACTCCTGCCAGGAGATTGGCAGGAAAAAGGTGCGCCTGGGAAAGAGTAAGCNAAGTATGAAACAACATGTACTGGAAGAAGGAATGTTTCCAATTTTTGAGTCTACTGAAAACTGTGTTCATTAAATTCCAGCATACTGACCATTTTTATTTGTGGATTAAAGCCAGGAATAGTGAGCATTATTTCCAGAATCATATTTATTTCTAGTGAGCAACTAAATGCACTCCCTCTTTAGGAAGCTTTTCCATTCATATAAAATCAAAACTTCATGTTCCTTTTCCTAATGATAAATCTAGAAAGAGTGCAGCTCAGATTCAATTTGAAGCTAAGACTTCTCCTGCCAGGTGTCTCAATTTACATTTCAGTCGATAGAGCTAGTGGGATAAGGACAGTGAGTAGAGCTTAGAGAGTGGGTGTGATCTACAACTTATAGAGAGATGAACATACAACTTAATCTTGTGGCAGTTCTAAGCTGGAGAGCCTTGTGCCATCAAATTGCTGTAGAGTATCCGAGCCACCTATGTGGAGCTAACAAATATTTATTTTCTCATACAGGAGACTTGGGAATTTTGGAGCAGCTGGAAGTCAGGAAAAACACCCTGGGTCATCTCAAAGAGCAGTAGCAAATGAATTATGTCACTAAAGTTAACGTGTAATTGAATCCTACCCTGTGTGAAGGCTAATTTTAAGAAATCATTTCTTACCATGCTTGAGTTAGATATATTAAAATATACTTTAAAATAGATGTAGCCTTAGAATTGGTTTTCAGCTAGGGTAAGCCTTATTATCTTTAGTCAGTTTCTCTGAGCATGGAAAGGTGTTTTCACATCATTGGAAGAAAGAGCATTAAAGAGGCATGTGAGGAAACAAAAGGATGAGAGTCCATATGTGGGAAAGCAGACCTTGGTAGTGGTATGTGGCCGAGTTACAAACACTTGATGGAACTGGAAAAATGGAAGAGAGTGAAGCAAAGATCAGAAACAGTAGACACTGATAATAAGGTTTCCTGTTTGTTTTCTTTTTTTGTATTTGTCCAGGCGATAAACCTATATGCACAAGCCCACCTCGACACTAAATGTATATTAACCCAAACTTTTTTGAAGGGGTTTCTCCTGTTATATTCNGAAGAGACAAGATAGGGAAAGGAAAAATGATAGTTTTCAAAATGAAAAGTACAAATTTGGTTTTCTTTCTTTCTGTCCTCTTTTTTTGTCTTATTATTAAAAAAAAAAAAAAATATTTTTGTTATTTGGGTAAGAGAAATTTCCCTGGCATGTTCTAAAGGCAATTGAAGTAAATTATCAGAGTGTGCATGCAATGCTGGCTGTAATTATTACAGTACAGCCCTGTAATATTAAGCTTAATTACTGTGTACAGTGTTTGGCCTTTATGTTTTCTGCTTAATTTACCCTGTTTAGTTAATGTGAATTTAGTGAAATCATTATGCACCTTTCAGGTTTCTTCTTTTGGCAAAAATATTTACATTTTTTTTCAGGAGAAACAAACTCAAATAGATACAAATATTGAAGTGAATCACCATGGTGGATGGATCCTTTCCATCTATTGCTTATGTGGAGCCAATTCTGCAAATATATATTCCCATGATGAATTGAAGTCTGCAGACTGTCCCATTAGCTGTAACAGAACCACTTAGAAGCTTCGGTTTCAACATCTGACTAAATATTTTCAGTATTTAAACCACATGCAGCAAGGTTTTTCTTTTCATTTTTACCTTATACAGTACCAAACATTTTTGTAAGAAGGAGCACAAAATTACAATTGTTCTCATTACTGCGCAGAATACACATTTTGGAATGAATGAAATTGTTTGTATGATGAAATGATTTATACTGCTGCTTTAAATTAAAGATAATCCGTGAATATGCTACACTTAAGCAGAAGCAGTATAGCCCTACTCATCTGCAGCCTGTTGTCCATTAATATCTCTTCTGTTCACAGGTCTCTCTTTCATATCTCCTCCTCCAGCAGCTCAGTGTCGGATTACCTCTGGCAGCAGGGCTGGGGCTTGGCTGTTCAAGCCCTTGTCCTCAGTGCCTGCAGCTTAGAGCCCTGCAAAATGTAAGGTCAGCTCTGGCTGTCACTTGAGGTACAAAGAAGCCAAGCAGTGGAGCAATTTGGGGAACAGAAGGAATAGATGTTGCTTATACAGTAGGCCTTAACAGAGTGCTCTGACTTTTTTCAAGATGGATCCTTTTAATAGGCAAGAATGAAAATACAGGCTGCCTGTGAAAGCAGCAGGAAGAAAATGTTTGAAAAGTAAGTAATAAAAAGAAAATAAATCAAGGGTCTCAACTGAAAACGTTCAATTGTATTAACATTTTTAGAAAAGAATACTGCTATAGAGCGTAACACCTAGAATACACTGAAAGGGCTCGAGGTTATTTTTGTTTGTTTATTTGTTTTGCCTGCTTGCTGTTCTACAGTTCTTCCATTCAGCGTGGATGACACCACAGTTCTCCTATTTTGTAATCTTGAGAGAGTCAGGCAAAAGTAAAAGATGATAGAGCACAGAGAAATTTCATAGAATCACAGAATGCCTTAGGTTGGAGGAAACCTTAAGGATCATCTAGTTCCAACCCCCCTGCCATGGACAGAGTAGCCAACTATGAGATAGGGAGGCCCAGGGCTCCATTCAATGCCTCTAGAGATGGGACATCCATTTCAGCATCAATTCTGTCTGGCTATGTCTCACTGCACGTACAATACTGCTATGTTACTGCTTGGAAAGGACTTTGAAGCAATTAAATATATTGCAGAAGTGCAAATTAATACTGCAGTAAAACGTGCATGCAGTAAACCTTCTTAATTTGGCAGAGGCCATAGGAAAACTGAATGAATATGGAAATTCAGCCTCCTTTTGATTCAAAGAACATATATAACACATGTGACAACTTTATCGTTTGTTCTGATGGATGACCCCGCCAGTATCAATGTGTGGCGTTCCCTGAACGAGCTGTGAGAAATAACTAGCAACCACATCCTGCACACCCGAAACCGAGAGCGTTTGGTCCCGCTGGAACTGAGCCGGCAGCAGACAAGCAGGGGGAACAGCGCGGGGCTGGGTGCTCCCGCCCGCCGGGGCCGACACCGCTGTGCCCGCCCGCTGCGGGGAGCGCGGCCCCGGGCTCGCGGCCCCCCGGGCCTCTGCTTCGCCGCTGTATTTTCCGCCGTTATCCACTAGGTGGAGCTGCAACAATATTTTTCCCGTCTATGCTAAGGAGGAAGTCGTTATGAACCTATTTGAAAAGCAATGTTCGTCTTAACAATTCAAATGTATTCCTGTTAATTTGTATTTGATAAAGGTTCAGAAATCTTTTGTTGTATGTCTAGTTAGCCTGCATGTTACATTTACAGCCTTTGCAAATTTTCCGTTTGATTGTGAGCCTTACAGTGAATTTTTATGTGGCTGTATGCCTTCACTTATTTGTTTATATGTGTGTATGTGCGTGTATTGCTGTGTTTGTAGGTGCGTGCATATAATAGGCAGGAAGAGAAAGCTGTAGCTTCACTTTTGCTGTACTCGTGAGTGGATTGAAGTGGTAAAGCACAGAGCAATGCCTAGTATGTACACAGTGTCAATAAACTGTTCAGGAACAGGTGGAGATTAATGATTCGATTGTCTTCAATGTAAAACTCATTGGGTCAGTACCCAAAACTGAGAGACAGGATAGTGCTTAGCCTTCAGAAAGTTCCTTTTCTGTTCAGCTTATTCAAGTGAGAGCTCATCATCCTTGTACCAACCTTTAGCATCTAGTTATCATGTCCCCTTTCTAAAGGGTCAGGTCCCCCTATGGCAGATACCTCTAAACATGGAGAGGTAGAAAAACAATTAATGAAAAGTCAGATATGGCAGATGTACACGTGTGCTTGCCCTTGGGGTTATCTGTCTATAGATTCAGGGCTAAAATTGTTTGAATGGAAGAACTTACGTTTTGTTAATGGGATTCACAGACTTGGGTGTCCTTTTAGATCTGGGCTGTTTGTTGAGGGCAGGATAATTGAGCTGGTTGAGCATTTCCTTTCCCTTCTGTATTAGGCATGGGTGCTGCAAAATTGTCATACAGGTGTACGTTCTTCTGGCATTACCTAAGCCTTTGCCACCTCTGGCTTGCTTGGCTGCAATGAGCCATAAAGAATATCTCAGGGTTCAGCAAGTAGCAGCATATCTGGTCAGGGGAGCAGTGTTGATATCTGTTCCCCAGAGACAGCATTGGCTTCTCCTTTGTTTCTTGATTAAATGTGAGGCGTAGTTCTGATTGATCAAGCCCTGGACCCTGCATAAATCAGATTATTCTTTTTTCCAGTATCACACTGTTAAGCTGACATTCCCAAAAGAGATTGGGTAGTTTTTGACTCATCACCAAAAAAATAATTTAAATCCTGTTACTTGTTTTGAGAATCTTGGTCAGTTACCAGAGGTTCTTCAATACCAGGGATTTTGTTTCCTTTGGACTTTAGCACAGGGACCCAAGGGGCAGATGGATGATGCAGCACCACTGAGTAGCACCAAAGTACCTGTGTTTATGTAGGTGTGGGTGAGTGGGTGGAAAGGAGTCTCAGGGGGCATCTCCAGTGCAGTGTGTTGTCAGTCTGAGGTACTCATAGGCTGATATTCCTTGCGCAAGACAAAGTTACCCAAGTTTTCATGAGGTCTGTCTTAGGAATGCAGAGGGGTGTGAAGAGAGACTGGGGAAAAATGATGTTTGGCTGATGAAGTGGCTCTTGCCTTTTTACACGGGTGGGTTTTATGATGGAATAAATACACTTAATCAGATGTCTTCCTGACTACTTATGATTCATAAAACCTATGAGATTATTGGAAATACCCATCTAATATATGTCCATCTGATGGATGTGTCAAATTGTGCCTCCCCCCACCACTCCAATGCAACATTGCTGGAGCATGCAAAGTATTTTTAAGGTTTTTTAAGTTCTTGTCCAAGTGGCAAACCTTGAACATTTGTCTCTTAATTAATAGTTGATAGCATAAATATATCCAGCCACCTTTGGTCTAGAAATTTTACAGGGTTGTGGTTGTACTTAGTCATTTCTCTTCTGCATCTCTGAGAGCTTGGATAGTGCTTCCTTGTTGAGAGCTGACTGGAGAGAAACTCTGCATGTGAAAGTACAGACAGAAAATACATACATACAGACAGAAAATAGCTTGAGTTTTTGGTGAAAATTCACTTTAGATTTACTTTTCTATGAACCCCATCACCCAGCTCTGGTGTGCATAGCATTTATATAGCAATCTGGAGTACGCAGGTTTTCAGTGACTTGATGAATCTGAATGGTGACTTTTATATCCTTTCTGTATATCACAACAATAAAAAGAGCAGGAATTTAACACTAATTTTTGTGCTGATCAGCTGTAAAAATGCATAGTGACCCATTTTAATCTCTGTCTTTCTGCATATTTTTTTTTAAACTTCAGGCAAAGTTGCAGAACTGCTGCAGATCAGTCTGAAGTGGGAAGTACAGAAGGACTTCTACAGTGACATTTTATCAACAGGAGAGTGCCTCTCTCTCTTCTTCTTTTACTTTAAAATATCCTGTAAGTTTCAGAAAAATAAAGAAAATAAAAAGCAAAAAAACTGGTGTAGGATTTTAGAGGATTTTAGAGCCTTTCGCCTGCAGGATAACAGCTGAAAGAACCACAGAAAATTGGGAAAAAGATCAGAAAAGCTACCTGAGCCCTCCAAAATGACCAGTCATGAAGAAATTGTGAAACTGAGACTCTCATGGTGTGACTAAGTAAATTGCTAGGTTAAGCCACGTGAGTGGATTCAGGTATGATGTGAGATGACATAGTAGGAGTAGCAAGATATTCCTATTGTGTGTAATGGTAGTGAGCACAGTAGGAAGGGGTTAGTTGCATCATTGCTATGTTTTTTAATTTTTATCCAGGCTGCTGCTTGTGCAACAGAACCCTTGGAATAGCAGCTGTCCAATTACTGGTGGTTAGATTTGTATTACCTGATGTAATTAAAACGGAAGGATCTTTTAGGGCTTCTTGCTGAAGACATGAGCCACAGAGGGTGGGAAGCTGTGGGTCAGCGGTGAGAGGCTCTGCGCAGCAGTAGACCATCATTACAGCTGTACATTACGGCTGTGCTTCTGGAAAGGATTGGGGAAAACTCCTGCCAGGAGATTGGCAGGAAAAAGGTGCGCCTGGGAAAGAGTAAGCTACATATTATTTCACTTTAGGTCCTGTAAAAGCTAAGTCACCACTCTTTGAAGACTGGTGACTGTATTTATGTAAGTGGTGTAATACAGGGAGACCTGTAGGCAATTAGCCTGTGTTGGTTGAATAATCAAAGCTGTTGCAGGTTTGAGAACTAGTGAAAACATTTGTGAGGAAAGAAAGTATCTAAACTTTTTAGAGCCATTTAATCTAATTTTGGCTGGATGTGGTAACCTGACTCAACAAATGGACGCTGCTGCTGCAGCAGTTGTGGTTGTAAAGACTGCTGTAATGGCAAAATATATATATATATATATAGTTTCCTCTATACGTATTATTCTAGTTCACTAACCAAACCCAGAGATTTTTAATCAGAATATAATTTTGGAATGTCATTTCAAGTTACTTCTGACATTTTAAGTTAGAAACACTGCAGCGGACATCTTTCAAATGTTTAGTCTCAGAAAGTTTTCAACATTTATTAGCTGGTGTGCGTGGACTATACTAGAGCATTCTGCATTCTGATATCTCTGAGGCCATCACAATCCATGATAGCAGAGATGTGCAGCTCTCTCCCGCAATTATCTGTTAGTACAGATGGCTCTGTTGATGTAAGAAATACGCTGTTAGCCAAATATGCAGGACAGTGTGAATTAGAAGCAGTGGTATTTTCACGTACTGCTTTCTCAGCTTTGAGCAGCCTTCTCAGTGCAAGGTGTTATTCTACCTGCTATTACTACTCACTGTATCCATATGGTGAGTAAATGCACACCCTTTATTTTTGGTAGCAGAAGAAACAGTATGCCTCCTAATACGTGTGGATGCATACTACTATATTGTCTATTCAAAAATAGCCCAAATATATCTTAGAAAGGAAATAGTTATGTATTTCATTTCTCTTCCACTTGACAGAGTGTGAGGCTGTTGTTATAAATTAAGTTCTACACTTGGTATAAAACTGGGGAATGTAAGAAGAGGTTCAGGCCAAATATCCAGGCATAGTTTAACATAGTGTCAATCTAGAAGGGAAGCTGTTGATCCTCTGATCATTGCTAGAATATAGTGTAATGGTTCCTTTGACACCTTTGTCTTTTATTTCATCAGCTTGTAGTACATGACATTTTGTGCTTGTGAAAGGTGCTGAACTGACAGGCCTTGAGACTGAAGTCTTCTGTTTGTACACATATCAGACAATACATAAACAAACACAGCACTCCCTCTGTCTCTTTCTCTGTATTTCCCTCATCTTCCCTGTGCTTTAACTGCTTTATTTCTGCTGCTGCTTTCTTACATGACCACCATTTGAAAGAAAAATGTAGTCCGATCTCTACTACAATTCAGTAGTTACTGCCTGTTATTAATGCTACCAGGTTACCAGCAAGACTGCTAGTCCTATCCTGTCCTGTCTCTTTTATTCTTTTTTCTTTTTCTTTTTGTGAAATGGACACCTATTTCCATGAATTTAAATAATTCCAGTTCATTTCATGTGGGTCACAAACCAGTCATTAGGCTGTAATATCTTTAGGTTCCTGGTGACCTGAACCAGACTTGATCAGGTAACCTATAGAAGAGGTGAAATGCTCCATATCCTATTTCCATTCCTGCTCATATATGAATTTGTTCAGTATAAGGTTAATCATGCAAACAAGATTTTTTTTCTCTGAAATGCACAGTAGATTTGTGTTTTCGTCCTTACTGTCTGTTTGGAGCAGACAAAGGAGATTCAAAATGTGTAAAGAAGAAATTATAGTGTTAACAGTACCAGTGAATGCACAGTGAAATTATTATGTTTCATAATATTAGTGAAATTTGTCTCTTTATTCACATAGCACAGAATTCTCATTGGGAATATTGGATCTACCATGCAGATCAGAGAGAACAATTTTGCCTGTAGTATGGAGTTCTAATGGTTTTACCATTCTTGCTCTTAGAAGGAAAAGGGGTGAGGGAGGAAGGAGTTATTGTCTCCTCTCCTACTTGAATAACGAGACCATTTACAGAAAAAAAGAAAGTAAAGAACAATCCACAATTGGAACTAACAGTTGCAAAATTTAACTTCCAAATGTGCATAGCTATTATCTGTGGTTGGCACCATCCTGAAGTATTCAAGAGTTATCAGGAGTTGTTTTTAATTTGCCTTTCATCTTAAAATAAAATAAACTATGTGCTTAAAAAAGGTTGCAATCTTCAAGTAGAAATTATAACAAAAATCTATAGCTTTCAGAATATTTCCATCAGGCTGCTTGGTGGAAGAGTGGTGCAAGGGCAGGTACAGGTATAGGTACAAAGTTTGGAATTTTTGGAGAGGGAGTTTTCTGAGCAAAATTTTGGGTAAGATCTACATTTAGACATTTTTTATACCGTAATTAGTAAATTACATATACAGACCCCATATATAATTGCACATATAAGCTGCAATAACACACAGCTTCAAATGTTTAGGTGTTTTTTTCCAACATTTTGGATCTTTTTGTATTTTCAAGGTGTTTCTTGGTGTGCAGAAATAAATGATTATATTTTCTGTTATTCTCACAAGATTTGTTATTTACTTAGTCTTTGGCTATCTTTCACTGAGCGTTGGTAACTTTTATTTTTTCAAAGATTTATGTCAAGAGGATACATTTGTTTTTGAATTTATTAACACTTTGGTTGACTATAGAAGAAAATCAGTAAGATAAAGGAAAAAAATATAAATGTTGGTTTGGAAGAGACAAAAAAGCAAGCTTATTAATGATCTCTAACTGTTCAGTGGCATAGGATGAGGTTAATATTTTTAGCATTAACATCATATTCCTATCCCACTTACTCCTACAAGGTATCATATGAACATAAACTTGAATTATTTTTGTCTAGACTGGCTTTGCATTAAGGATATGTTTAGTGATTAAGGGCAAAAACTGCCCCCTATCATTTTTCACACTTGCATTTACTCACACTTTCAGACTTGTCTCAGCTAGATCAACTAAATTTTCCCTGAAAGATTGAGAACATTTCCAGCCTCACTCAGTCACAGTCCAGAAGGAATTCAGTTATTTCAAGAAGTCTCATTACACAAGATCCTTCTATTGCCCCTTGTTATTTATCTTTCAGTACTATCACCTTTTACTACTCTTTCTTCTTTCTTAATTCAAATTAATAAAGTCCTGCAGTGAATGATTCTTCAGTTCCTTTGAAATTTCTTTTGAAAGAGTGAGAAGTCCTCAAAAATCACAATACTCGTAAAATGGTTGAGGGAAAAAAAAACCCTTTATTCTTTCCTCTAGACTTCAGTGACACTATGAAGTTTCACATAATTTGCAGACTGCATCTCATAAAATACTGGCAAAATTTATTCAATTCAAATTAAATAGATGTAGCACAGAGTAATCTTTCTCTATTAAATATGTCACTTTTTGCAATTGTTTCTTAATATCCCTCACAGCTTCCATCTAAGATTAGCACTTTCTTTGCTGCCACAGTTTCACTAACCTACTGAATTATTCACTGAAGCATAACCTTCAGATATCAGGTTAGAAAGACCTTGATTATGGCAGGAAGTGAACTGTATAAACCATTTTTCTTTAAAAGAAAATTTCTCAGTATAGAAAAGTCTGAAATGAGATAAGTATTAAATGTGTGTAAAAATTAAGTTCATAATTGATAGGAATTTAGTCAACTGTGACATTCCTGTATTTTGTTTATAATAATGTACAATAACATTCTAGATACCATTTAACGGTGTAAAAACATGTGCATTTTCATGGTGCTTATTTAAACTTAAAAGTACAGATCAGGATATCCGTTTTGGTCTTAGCTGTAAAGTAGGGCTGTGGAATCTCCCACATGGATTTAACATGCTGGACAAAGAACATTTACATCAAATTCCTGATTTTGTCCCATTTGCTACAAATTACTTTTAAGGGGCTCTCAGCTCTGGAAACCATGGTGACAGAGTGGAAGGCTTCCCCACAGTAAACCGCTGTTATTGACCATTACTTTGTGCCAATCCACTGTTGAAAGGTCATTTGAACACCTACCAAGGAGACAACAGCTTCAGGAACACTTCCTTTGTGAGTGTTGAAACACAAACTCACCACTTGCTTGTCCGCTTCTTATGACCTGTCCAGTGGCACCCAAGAGCCGAAATGTAATTGTGAGGTTTAACAGGCTTTCGTACCCTCGCTTTTAGAGACGCTATGATAGCAAAATGTCAGGGCAAACAGCATTCTACAAATTATTCTTCTAGTTATGTGTACAAATTTTCATAATGACTTGACCTAGAATAGGAAGAAAATGTGTTTTCCTAGTGTGGGTGATAACTGCATAATTACGGCCTTGTGTTACTTTCCCAGACGTCAGAGAAATGGCACAGAGGGAGAAAACAGGTGGTAAGACTCTGGGATGTTATGTGTTAGTACAGTTTGGAACAGAATTTTCTCTGTTGACCACAGTTTGAGGAATTGTAATACAAAGCATGTTGCATAAGGATGTAGGGTTTTGGATTTAGCAGGGGCTTTGGCAATTTTTTTGCTGCGCCATGAAGTGTTCAATTCCTAAGACATATTTAAACTTCTTGCTTCCTCTTCTCTGTCACTCTTTCTCAGAATGATGTTTGTGGTTTACAAGGCTTTAAGAACGTGTAAGGATGTCACTTATGGGTATACAATTTTAAAAGAAATACATGCAATGTAAAGGAAACTATGAATTTTAATGATTTTTTTTAAAGGGTTGTATATACATTGCTCTTCAAAGGTCCCTTAAACAACAAGAAGCATTTGAAAGCAGTGTGGGACATCATGCAAATAAGGTTCCTCTTGAGAGAATATAGATGATTTTTTTCCTCATATTTTAACATATGTTATGCATACATGTATCATAAAGAAACATGCATTCATGTATCCTGGTATGCACTTATTTGATAATTCCACTCTGTATTTATTCTATCTTTATTCAAGAAGGATGCCTTTGACAAAAAGGGCTGCAGCTAAAGGACTTGAATTGCCAGAATTAAAGTTCTGATATGGGAAAGAGGATAAAAAGTGTACTTGGGGAACTAGATCATTTTGTACTTAGAAATATATGGTGGAATTCATTTTAGTGTACCCTGCTCATTTCAGTTTAGCTGTATCCACTGAAGCTGCCTGGGAGTTGCATCAAGAATGCTCACAACTCTTCAGTTTCTGCATTTTTGTCTTTTAGCAACGTTTGCTAGAAATCTTATTGGGCTTAAAATAATTGAATGTGAACAATGTCAACACTGAAAGGGAAGTTATAAAGACAAAAAAAGATTCTGGTAGTGTTTTTTTCAATAAAATAGGCAACATGTAAATCTCATTATGTGCCTGGAGATTATATGATAATTTAAAACCCTGATTAAAAGAAATACTATTAAACTGATGTATATTTTTTTCCAATGAATTGATTTGCCATCAGGCTAGAGGAAAGGTTGTATAATCTGTGGCAAACTACTTTTATTTGATTGCTACCATCCCTAAGTCATGGGAATATTTTGAAGAAGAAGTTTGCTGACATCCAGAAAATTCATCTTTAATGGAGTGATAAGTGAACCCAAAATATATCAAGGAACATAAATACTCTTGCTCAGTATTTTCTGAAATGGATTTTTACGATTTCTGATTTTTGTGTATGTATGTACAAAATTCTGTAGGTTTGGAATCAACATTTGTTTTTCATGTCAGGACTTTGTGTAATTGATGGATGAGCATGGACTTCAAATTTTATACTTTTTCAGATTTGTAGGCATTTTGGAGGTTAATAGCAGACATATGTTAGAGTGGTTGCCAATAGCAACCTCTGGGATTCACGTTGGGTTCAAACAGCCATCAACCCCACTTGTCCCCACTCATTACTTCCAAAAGCTAGCCATGCAGATTGTTTTGGGGGATGACATTTTACATGTGTGTCTAGCAATCTCTTCCGTACGTATTTATCTAAACATTTATATTGCTTCCATCACCACATTACAGAAGTGTGAATGAATCTTGGCTGACAACATAGCTGGGAGGAATGGAGAGGGAGTATTGTCTTTCCCATTTAACACTGAGAGAGAACTATGAATTTAAAACTTACTAAAAGTTTCAAAGAAAATAGGTATCACTGCTGGATATTGCTGCTTAAGTGTTGGAAACTTAATCTCATTCCCCTTTCTTTCCTGTTTCTGTGCAGAAACATCCGAGTGTTTTGTACCAGTGACTCCTTTGGATTGCTACCAAGGACGATAGGTTGGGACGTGAGATAAACCCTAGTGTTCCATACTTTATTATAACAGTTTTTGCATAGAGTATCTTGAGTTTTCAGGTCTATGTGTGTGTATCCAGGTACGCACATTTGTTATTCTTGCAGTCATTAAATATTGAGTTTTATCAGGTATGCATATATAGTTGTTTTTGGTTTTTTTTTCAATAAATCACCCATACTATTTGATGATTCTCAAGCAACTTGGGATCTACTGCTAGTTACACAGGAAGCTTTTGGAACACATACNCATCCTCAGTATTTTAAGAGAGCCTTTTCTCTCTCCTCTAATTTAGATTTTCAAAGAGAACAGTTTGTATGTGGCATGTGCTATTTGACGTGTTTGTACCTGAAACACGTCAAATAGTGTTTCTCTACTGTGTCTGGCAGTAAATCAAAGTATTGGTGTTGATACTCTGTATGCCTTAACACTTGTTCTTGAAGTACCACAGCAGTGTCACTTAGTTTTTACAAGTGCTGTCTTTGGCACATACTTTAATCCTAACACAACAGGGACCATTTTAAATTAAGTTTGTCAGACACATTGAGATTATGGGACATTACACTTGGACCATAAACTTCTCTTATTTTTTTTCAGAATAATAATTCTGAATTTTATATGCTTCCACTGTCTTTCATTCATTTCATTCTGTCTTCCAAAAGGACTAAATCTTGTGTGTGTGTGTGTTTGTTTTTTTTTTTTTTTTTTAAAAAAAAGGTGTTTCTGATAAGCTTACCAGTATGTTTGCTTTTCTAATACTGGTTGATAACGGAATGCGTAATATGACGTGGCACCACTTTAGTTCGCAGACATTCTTATCTATCTTAGTTTATTTTAGTTAGTGTAACAGTATGAACTTTGTCCGTTTCAATATTAACTTAAATTAATGGTATTAAATCTTATGTCCCTCTAATAATCTATTGTGAATGCACAAACATTGAGGGAAATATCTATTTGGTTTTTGTTATTTGTGCTGGCTTTTTTTGTTTGTTTGTGGAACCAGATAGAACTGTGTAGGTAGAAATTGATATTATTAATATAATTTTCCAAAATACTTTTTGTTAAAATAAAGCCAGGTAATTTGCAATAAACTTAAACTTTTAAATATTAAAAATAATGGTGATAAAACAAAACAAATATCTACCTTTGTAGCTCCATTGGAACTTCTCCACTCTAGCTGTAACCAAAGTCAAAATTCAGTCCCAGATATGATGGAAAAATCCTCTGGATGTCTTGGGTGATCAGTGGATGCAAAGTTTATAGATAAAGATTTTCAGGTGAAGACTGATCTGGCAAAAACGCTAAAAATATTAGAAACAGTCTTGTAAATGTGCAGATTTGAACTGAGCAGGAAAAAAATACTCATCCTTATTTTAGAGGTAGAATTGTCATTGAAACATGGGATCTGCTTGGCATCTTGTGAAGAATCAGAAGTTAGGCTCCGCTTAACTAGCTTCCCCCCGGGAGGCCACTTCTTTGCCATTTGGAGTTTCTTTGCTTCTTGAAAGCACCGTCAGCCACATCTGTGAAACTCTAGAGTAAAATAGGAGACTTTTATGTGTACATGGTACCTTGCAGATCCACTGGCATGTCAAATTCTGTGGCAACCAGAGATTTTCCTGCAAAAGTATGCCTAATAAGTAGCACCAGCAAGGTTCTGAGTCTTGATATCAGACAGCTTGCTTTTAAATATTCCAGCTAAAGTACAGTGCAACATATTCTAGTTGTGTTGTATATGTAACAATACTTTTAGTAAGTTAAATGTCAAATTCACTGTATCATTCAGCCCTCTCAGCTTCCCAATAGATCAGCACATTTCTTCCAGTTCTACCTTTCCATCTCTATTTTCATACATAGGCATGTGCATAACTGTGACATCAGATGAAACACAAATAGTTTTCTATCACAGATTACATAGTCTCCTCTTCTGCCCTGTCAATGGAGAAGTGGCTTCCAGTTTACTATGAATTTGAAAGCAGAGTGCTGTTGAAGATTAAAGAAGAAACACTCATTAAGTTAATGCCTTGGTCATAAAACTGAAGAAAAGTAATGACGGATAAACAATAGAGGCTTCATTTATTATTTAAAAAATATTTCACTTTCATTTAATTCAATAGATTTAATTTAAGAAGCTGTAATTTCTTTTTTGTAATGGAAATGTATGCAGTAACTCAATATTTGATCATTAGTCTGATAAACAAAGCCTGCCTTATGATTCTTTTTTGTTGTTTTTTTCCCTCCCTCCACAAATCAGAAACCATATGCAACTTTCTGGCAACTGCATGGAGATCATTTTTGTAGCTATTTTATTGCAATCAATTGTATGTTTAAACAATTCTATCAGGAATCCTTAGCCAGAAGGCTGATTTTTGTTTAAATCTTTGCTATATGTGTCATTGATATCACAACATATTTTATTTGGGATATCTTTGCAGTTACATCCACTAGGAATAAAAAGTTTATAAAATAGTTTTTATAAAGTGCTTATATCATCCAACCTATTATCTTTCTACCATGTGCAGTAAGTGTTAAATGGTTTGTATTAATACATTACATTTGCTCTTGAGCCAATATTTCCTTCTTTGTCTATACTACTTCCTTTCTTGATGTACTTATAGTTTTGTATATAGCTGCCACACAGTAGTTTTTCTTGACTAAAATGTCGAGGTGTTTTAGTCTCCTCGGATGATAATTTTAACTATTCTCCCTTATCATTCCTGTTATGAATAATTTTTCTTTAAAATCGTTGTGTAATAATCTAGATGAGTATCATCAATGCCTTGAACATCGGTATTACTCCATTAATATATCCCGGTAATCCTAGGCTCATGTTTTCCTTTTCTGTGAGCGTATCCCATTGAGGACAGACAGAATACTCATTGTTGGACAGGAGAGTCTAAGGAGAATTTGCACCAACAGTACCAGTCTTTGATTATTCAGAATAAACTAAACTGTCACCACAGAGCATTGCCTCGTAAAGTGTTTATGTGCATATCAATTCTGATCATAAAAAATAAATGTGATGTTTCCTCTTATCTTCAGCTGATTTCTGTCAGCTGAATAGTTAGCTTGGATTCTTTGGAACCAAATTGCACTCAGACTCTGTTGGAGCCTTCATGTCCATCTTTTTCTTCCTTGATGATCTCCTGTATGCTGTTGACAAGGCCTTTCTGCCTTTTGTTAGTAGACTCTCAATTTTGCTTAAAGTTTTTAGCAAAAATATTACAAAAGATCTTTCCCAGCACAAAATCCTGGAGATGCCTACTTAGTAGCCTCAAAACTGTTGTGTCAGACTGTGCTACAACTGATTTAACCTTACTGTTGAGTCTTTATAAAACGTCTTCTCTGTTTTAACATGTAGTTTCTTGAGTTGTACCACATCAATTGCTTTGCTGAAGTCTAGATAGATTACATGTGCCACATTTTTCAGAGGTTAGCTCATCAGTGAAAATAATTTGGTTAATTTGACATGATTTACATTAGGTGTACAACTGTCACATTTCACCTCATTTACCTTTTACTTATGTGATTCTAATTAATCTTTTCTTCCACATGTGTTCCTGGGTTGTATGTACAGTTCAGGTGGGATTCCAGGTTTTATAGCTCTGAGATGCCTTTGCTTCCTCCTCACCATAAACATTCCATTTCCTATTTCTGGTCACAGGTACTGAATGTGATAGATTTATTAAGCACGCTTGCTTCTGAAGTTGCAATTTCATGTGCGAACTCCTTCTGTGCTCTCAGAAGGGGATTATCCAGTTCCCTAAACATGTGTATATCAAGATTTTCCTGCAGTCAGATGGAAAGAGATATTCATTTAACTGCATATTTTCTTATTCCTTATGTCCACCTGTTCTACATCATCACCCAGACTGGAAACAGAACAAGGTATTCATTTAGTTCAGGACTCTACCCAGATTATCATCCATGTCCTTTCTCCTTGAAGAACAGTCCTATCTTTTTTTCTCTCATTCTCTTTTTATTAATATGGCTACAAACTTTTTATTATCTTTTTAAATTTCCTTTGGAAAGTTTAATTCATCATTTGATAGCTCTTGCTTTTTGTCTGTAGATTCTGACCTACAAGAAACATCTGTTCTTGGTGGTCAGTCTCTTTCCTCTGCTCTTGTAGCTTTACACTTTTATCAAATACAAACAGAGGAGAGAAAAAAAAGAAACTGTGCCAATAATTTTTTTCATGACTTCCCCAATAAATCTTATTTAGAGGATAAATGAACATATTTCAAAAATATTGTTAAAGCAATTTTTCTGTGAATGGAAATGAAACGTAATTCAGGCTATGCAGTACCTCTATCTATGTATAACAAATGATTATCTAGTAGACAAAAAGCTGGAGAACCAAAAGAGTTGAGCAAAAAGGACAAGCATACGCTAGGAATACTTAATGCAAAAAGTGAGAAACTACCTCTCTGTTTAAAACAATTGTGTGTCTTGTTACACCAAATATAGATGCCTGAGTGTGTCTTAGATACCTTGGAAAATGTTTGTGAATCCATTGACAATGTCTTAGGTAACACAATGATGTTAGAAAAAGCACTTGCAATTTTCTGTTATCCCAGATATACTGTTGAAGATCACTTGTCCTTATCTTGTTATATAGTTTCACCTGTGAAGGAGACCTTACTATTTACATCCTGCAAGACATCTTTCCACTATTCAAAACATTGAAATAAATTCCTACTTTACACATAATGAACAAGCTTTCCATTTATTAATAGTGGCAAAAGAATAGCATAAGTTTTGTGCCTTTTNGTCTGTGAGGGAGGTTGTGAAGCCATGCCCCAGAACAGATGAACTCCTTACAGAGAGGCCTAAAACATTACTCAAGTAACATGAAACAGCAATACTCTTTCAGAAGCTGCTGAGTAGCTTGCAGAAAAAAAAAGAAACTTCCAAACCGTCCTTTGAGTCACCTCTTAGCAAACTTCAGTATGTTGGACTTAGTATATACACCTACCCTCTTCCCTCATGCCAACACTGCTTCTCTGAAGCTTGAGTCTGTCACCATGTTGTATGGCAGAGGGCAAGTATAAAATGAGAGACCACATACAACTCTAATGGTAGTTTGGTAGTTTTCAAATCCTCTACCACGATTTCTAGGGGCAATACCATCACTAAACTATTTGAAATCAGAAATGTAGTTCTGATTGATATATTTAACCAGCATACCTGCATATATTTACTTTTGATGCCTTGTATTTTCAAAGACACACACCTAAAAGTGCACTGTTAAGCCTGTTGGACAATCACATGCAAAAGTGATTCTTAGAAGTAATGAAAAGCATAGAAAAATAATTATGAACACAATTTACTGTTGTTTGGCAAGATTGCTAACCCTTAGTGCCCAAACGTCTACTTAGAATAAGGAGGGTAAAATAGCTGAGCAGAGATGTTGTCTGGATGCCTTCTTGAGAGTCTGGAATGTATCTATTCCAGCTTAAGTGATTCCGGTATGAGTTCCTCAGTTGTGAACTTGGTTGGAGTCATTTTGTTAGTATTTAATAAATATGGTGGGTTTTATTGTGTATGTTTTTCATAGCATCTTAGAATGGTTTGAGTTGGAAGGGACCATAAAAATCATCTAGCTCCAAACCTCCTGCGCACAGGGATACTTTTGACTTGACCAGTTTGCTCAAAGCCTCATGCAGTCTTCCCTTGAATGCTTCCAGGGACAGGGCATTCATGACTTCTCCGAGTAACTTGTTCCCATTCCTCACAACTCTGTTACAGTGTTTTTTACTGAGAGAAGGGAAACTTGTGGAAGTTGGTATCAGGCACATGAAGCAGAGATGACCATTAAAGAATAGGGGGAATAGAAAGGTCGCAAAGAAGGCTGAGAAGAAATTTTTTTAAATGACATTAAAAGGGAGAGAATGCATTTAAAATTGGGGGAAAGAAAAGGGAAGGGAAACAGATGGAGGGAGTTCCAATATTTACAAATGGGAGTGAAAAACTAATTTGGAAGGAAAACAAACCAAAGGAAGGAAACAAAAAGAAAAGGTGGGGGGNAAAAAAAAAAACAAAAAAACTGCACAAGATCCAAACCACTCTGGTCTAAATCTTTGCTTCATTTCTCTTTGGTGAGATGCACGACCATTGCAAATATTAAGGACAAACAGATAAGACCTAGGTAAGGAGAGGTCAGAATGGCCCTTAAGGTGTAAAGGACCGGTGGAGGGGAATAGAGAGTTGAAAGAGAAGGAATTACAAAAGTTCAAAACCACTGATGTAGAAAAGACTTATGGATGCTGTAATTTCTCAATATATTTAAGTCTGCTGTAGTTATTTCACTGGAACAAAATTAAGATTGCATAGTGTTTATAAATAGTACAATTTTTGCAATTCACTTTTAATCCCGTAAATTTAGAATCATTTTGTCTATCAGATTTTTTTTTTTTTTTTTTTTTTTGTTGGTGAATTTTTTCTGCTGGACCAGAGGAACTGGCATTTAAGAACCTAGGAGCAGTTAGGAAATGTATATGCAGTAGGAGCTGGAGTAATTAGAAATGAAAACGTGATTGATTGTAGCATTCATAAAACAAAGATGGGCATTTCTGGTTTCAAATGAAGTTAGAATTACAGAAGTGAAAAAGCATTATCAATCCCTATGAGGTGTTTGAGTCAGATTATATTTTAAGGATGAATGTATCAAGGCAGCAATGATGAAACTATTGAAATGAAAGCTGAAATTTGCCTTTGTTTAATTCTTCCTGAACTTTAGGTATCAGAAAGGAAAAGTAGATTACTTCTAGGTCTTGTGTTCAGTGCGTGCTTTGAGGAAAACAAACAAACAAACAATGTAAATACAATACAGAACATCATAAGCATTCACAAGTTTACCTTGGTGTTTGTATTTTAGCATCTTATCAATTACTTCTGACTACATTCTGGTGTTAAATCCCTTCTAAAGGGATTTATTGGTTTGGCAAAGGTAGCCAGACAAAGTTATTGTTATTCCTTGTTCTCTGGTCATGCAAAATCGTTTTTCCATGCCATTTCAGAAAACATATGGAAAAGGAAAGCTGAATTCCTCAACTGAATGAAGCAGCTGTTTGGCGTTTTCTCTTAATCATTGTTGGTGAGTAGACACTTCCTTTCACTGTACTTATCCACACTGTCTCCTGAAAGGCAAGAGGGTTTTCTTTTCATTAAATCAAATTTCTAATATACTATAAAAATGAGTAACAAATAAAGACATTCCACAGATTTTTGTAAAGTTTTTAATATTAACAGAAATTAACAATGATGAAAATACTTTTTCTTTTTATAGTTTATTTATTTATTTATTTGTTTATATAGATTTTTGTCATTGAGATTGCTAGTGGTTTTTGGGCTTGGTGCCATGAAGTAATGATCAGCAAGTTTTTTTTTTTTATGACATATATAATATATAATGGCATTATTAATCTCATCTCTATGGATGCTGGTTACATTTAATTCCCACACATATGCTTAGCATTACTTAAATCTAACAAGTTCATTTATAATTATATGTTCGATGAACTAAGTTGTGAAATTTTTTACTAGTCCTATTTTCAGATGTTAAAATGTTACTTATAAAAAGTTTTTCTTAAAGCAGCAGAAGTTTTTCCTCATCTACTTTGATGCTTCTCAGCATCTCATGTAGTCCCAGAGTTTGATCAAACCAGATGACTTGTTTATAGTCTGCTTTTATTGTGCTTATTGCTGTACAAACCCATGGACCAAAAACTTATACTTCAAATCAGATCCGGACAGTTCAATTGAGCACACTATACAATTGCTTCATAATTACCATTGAATTATAAAATTTATTTAATTATTTTCTCTTTATAGCCCACAAAATGTAAAATGTATGACTGTTTTCTAATATTCATTCCATATCCTCCTTTCTGAAAATTGATATGAAGGTTTGTTTAAACTGATAGCAGTAACTACCTCTTCTGTGAATAAATTACACTTCCCATTTCTCAGAGGTCCTACTCTTTTCCTCCTTGCTGACCTCTTCTTCTCCATGTACTTTAAAAAATTCTGATTTATCTCAAATCCTCAAGCAATCGACTTTTCATTTTCTACCCTTAATTTTCTTATCATTTTTTGCACTCTCTCTTAACTTCATTCTCTAATCTTCTCAGTACTCCTGCGTAGCTGATGTTTTATGCCTCATATTTCCCTTTTCCCTACTTTTGATTACGTTTTGGGCTTTTCAGCTCATCTTCATTGACTTTTTACTCCTTGTATATGTATGACAAGATTGCACATGCAACCTTTGGGTGTGCATTCATTTATCTCTTCACATTTCTTTTTTTTTTTTTTTTTTTTTCTGTCAATATTTTCCCTTTAGTGTTTTAATCATGTTAATTTTTCATCTGGCATACTACGTTTCTCTAAAATGACTAATCCAATGNTATAGCTTCCTTACGCACTTCCTTATGTTACTATTAAAACAAAACCTAAAATTCTCTGCTACCACAGAAATATAAAATAGTTTGGGAATTATAATACTGCATTACTGCATTTACGTAAAAAACAAAAGCAATCATTTTTTTGAAATACTTTCTCTTCCTCTTGAATGCTTTGGTCTCTCTGATAATATCACAAAACTTAAAAATCCAAGTGGATTCAAAAGGTGATATTTTAATATAGGCTGAACCTCAGCATTCTGCATTATGACTGTGAACATTTTAAGGCACAAGAACTATGGTTCTGTAGTTTTTCTGCTAATATTACAAGAAAATATGAGGGATATTGAATAACATACAGCTACTCCTCAGTAGTGATGAAGTAAAGCCAACTTACTGTACGGACGCAGTCTGAATAATACATTGAGGATAGAAAGAGGCCTGTCAATAATTTTTCTTCCAGAATGATTAGCTATCTTTCTCTATCACTGTAAACAAACTTAGAAAGTACTTGTATGATACAAGTTCATATATCTGGTGTTATTTTACATTAAGCAGTTATCTTCCTTATTGATGTCATTTTGCTAAACCAGTAAGGTCAAGTACCTGGTTTTTAGTCTTGCTTTTAAAGAAATTGAAATAATTTTTATCACTTTTAATTTTGGAAAGGCTGGCTAAGGTTATTCTGATGGTATGATTCATTTTCAAATGTAGAATTAGAGATCCTTTGATGGTTGCCTAACATAGAATTATTTACTGAAAAGAATTAGGTCTGGTCTTACAGTGGCTTAATTCCATGCTTTTATATCAGTGTCTCTGAAGGAACCACAGGTGTAGATTTACAGTTTGAGTATTTGCCTGGTCACATAACAAAATGTTAGCAAAATCACATTGGATTATATTAGACATTTTTTTTTATCTAACTAATTACTTGGAATTCAAAATATTTCACCTGATATAGCCTAAAGAATCTTCTTTTGTTCCTTTTCTGAAAGGATTTTACGTTTTGAATGATTTTTTTAAAGTATTTTATAGAAATTTACTTTCACAGATATTGAAATATTCTTTTGTTAACTTTCCATTAATTCCCAGCAAATTATAGCTATAGTACTGAAGACAGACACTTATTATTTGTTAAGCATCTTTGAATATGAAAATCTGAGTCAGTTATTAGAAATAATGAAAGCATAGGAGTCAAAACAGGAAAGACGAGTGACAAAAAATTGCATGAGAATTCAGTTGTTTAACGTTTAAGCAATAGGTGGCAGTGTTACCTAAATACTCCGCTTTGAATTGGAAAAGAATGGGAGTACTTAAGAGGAACAGGACATTTGTTTTACTTGTACATAATTGCAGATTTGTACAAACAAATTTTACAGTGTTAAGGATGCTTTAGAGGAGTTTTCCTGAAAAACAACTTTACATTCAGTATCCATCCTCACTTAAATGACCTACATTTTTGTGTTATATGATTTATTAATAAAGAGATTTTACTGGAACCTTAAATATTCCACTTGTATCTGAAAAATAAGAATATTTTCCTATGAAACACTGTGTTTGAAAATGTCATACATTTTAAATTCATTATATATTTATAGCAGTAAAAACCAAGCATAGTATTAGAAAACATATTACAGAAATTACTTTTCTGGTTTATTTCAAATTTATAGACCCATTTAATAAACCTTATAGCACATAGTGCTTCGGTAGAGATTTCAGAGTAAACTTGCAGAATTCTTTAATAGTACAGCTCCATATCACAGTATATATTTGCACAAATCCAAAAACACTGTCTCCCTCTTTGTATAGGAGTAGATACTCCTTTCCACACCTTCTGAAAAACATGCAAAAAGAGATGGCGTTGCCTAGTAAAATTGATGTATTAATACACATTTCTATACTCAGTATGGCAGTATGCATATTTACTTAAATATAAAACGCTGTACAAAATGCATCAATGTACATTACAAGCAGAAACAAATATTTAAGCCATTTTGGTCCTGTGTGTGTTACTTAAGTATACTTCATCATATAATAATTAAAAATACCATACTGACCAATGCAGCAGCCATATTCCATACCATGTGTTCTACTTCTAGGATACAGGTTTCCTACAGTACCACTTCCAAGAGATGTATTCATCACTCTGTGATAGAAACACTGTGCTGTACTTTTTTTTACAGTTTGAAGAGGAGGGGGAAAGAAAAAGGGTTGCTATAGCATGTTGCCTTAGTTTGATAATTAAATCTTACTTTATATTATTTATATATTACTTTATACCTGTTAATTTTTAATCTAAAATTAGGATGTCGCGTATAAAAGGAGAAAGGCAAATGATAATCATGCTAGTGAAAGAAGATAGTGATGGATAGAAGCAATGATGAAATGTGTCTGATAGGGTAGTTTTCCTCTGTACCACCATTTCGTTGCTGCTCTGGGATTACAGCAAAATGGTGGCTACTTATATTTTATGGAAAATGTAAATTTTATGGTAACCTTCCTGTAGACTCCAAATTGCTTCTCCCTTCCATCTCTGTTATATTGCTTTGTTAGAAGGAGCATGCAGTTTGCCTTCTGAAGCTTACACTACTAAGAAAAATGTAAAAGCTCTGTTGTAAAATTATGTATCAGCAACACAGTGTTTACTTTCATACATATACTTAAAACTAAACATAATCAAACATGAAAATCATGTTGTCTTACTGCTGTTGGTAAGGTACCATATCAACATAAATTTTGGAGCTCATTCCTGTTTTGCACAGCAAAGAACTTCTGTAGCAGACTGCAAACACTTGCAGCTTTTTTTGCCTTGGTTAAAACTCCTTATTATCAATGAATTCTAATAAGTAGTAAAACTGAAGAAGGAGATGAGATAAAGTGCTAACACTTTGCTTTCTTGCTGTTCTGTGTTCCTAATAGTTGATTGGCACTGAGTGACAACGCTGTCTTGTAAAAGATCCCCTTATCTACTTTCCTGGATAGGGATAAGGTACAGAAAAAGCATCTTCCTGAAACAGCCACACACTTTGTCACAGTTTACTGAAGAATGCTACTTGCAATAATATTGCTTTTTCACAAGTAAATACATTTTAGAATTGAAGGGAATTATGTGTTTTTTATTAACTATGTGTGTTAGAGAGAATGCAGGCAAGCAAAAAAGCAAGGGGAAATGAACAGAACCAAATTATGAAAATGAACTGAAAGCAGGAGAAATATCACAATATTGTTGAGTTGTATTTTTTCTTAAAAACTGTAGGAAACTACTACATAGAATTTCTTGTAACTGCAATTACTCTATTATAGTTACATTGTAGTTAAATTGTGTTAGTAAAGTATAGGGTATTTAAAAAATGAAGCTCCCTCTCTCTAGATAGATAGATATTTAAAATTAAATTCATGTAATATTATCTAAAATGTCCTTACCTAATTTTATGAGGTAATTTTGAAAGTGTGATGTTTTAAGTAGTGTAAAAAAAATCATATCAAAAAATCAGCTTCCACACTCAGTTTGTACATCAAGAGGGTGTAAGTGTGGTGAAAAAATACTGAATTTAAAACACATCATAGTGGAGTACAGGCACTAATGCTGTTTAGTTTAAAAGAAGCAGGTTCATCAAGAAGCAACATTTTTCTTTGAATGTTTGCGTATCTTATTGAATTCGGTATCGTGGTTCCTGCAATAACACAATCTGCATAAGACCATATATTTTCTCCATAGATACTGGATATCTGTAGTCAGAAGGGGTGAACGAATATTGAATTCTATATGAACAAGCACAAACACACTGTCCTTGTTGGAAGATAATGCCAGCTACAGTGGTGCTATGTTCTAAGTGTACCTGTCTTTAACTTCCACTTCACCCTCCACAATTTTACACTGTTGTTATCCCTCAGAGGGAATGGTGAGTTGGAATATAATGTAAAAATAACATTGCTCTGTATCCTTTCTGATGACTGGATAAATTTAAGCTTTAATTTTTTTAATTTTTATTATTATTTTTGGGGGGGAGGGAGGGAGGAAAATATTTTGTTCTGAAATGCTCCAACATATTTGAATTGAGATTTTAAATGTAGAAATGATAATGACTTAAATATTTCTGTGAGGCAATCATAAGCTTTTAGGCACAATCTGAACATTTATTGTATCACTCCAGTTTCTTACCTGTAGCCTTGAAAGTTAGAAACATTTTTATAGATGGCCCTGTTAAAAAATCATACTATTTTATTTATTTATTTATTTTTAACCTAAAAGACCATATACTGTTCTCAGATTACATAACCTGACTTTAAATTGGATTGATTTCTTTTTCCCTTTTTAACTTGCTCATTTTACCTGTATATTTACATATAAAGATCAGGGTACTCTGAATTTCTATTTGAAATGAAACAATACTCAGCAAGATCTAAAAATCATCTTTCTAACTTTACAAATTCAAAGATAAGTCACACATAATATTTTTATTTTAGTTAAAATACCACAATCCTAAAGCCCTCTTGATCAATCAGTGTACTAATCACATTGTGGCATCATTCTCTGTGTTAAAATTTGCTATTTAAAACTGCTAAATAATAACATAAATATTACTGTAACACTTTATGTATGGCTAGTTCATAGAGGAGCTCTACAGTCATTTGGTTTTAAAGTTCTCTGGTGTATACAGAAATGCAGCTTTTGATGCTTAAAAAATGACAATATATCACTGCAAGCACAAAATAAGCTGAAGCTTTAGTATAAGCAATTCAACTTGCATACTAAGAAAAAGTACTCAAAACAAACTTGTAGTGTGCTTGCACAGAGTTAAAATAACATAAAAAGAAGGGCACATCGTGTTTAATCCTACAAAACTGCAGCTGTGCTGGCTAACATTGGTTTCCTCTGGATCTGCCAGAGTCACTGCTGGGATCTCTGTTCTCGTTGCAGATCAGATTGAAACCAGTTACGTGCCAGTAGAGGCAGTTTAAAAATAATTATTTGTAAGGGTTAATGGTATGTTATAAATTTATGGGTTAAAGCAGGGCTTAAATTCTAAAGAAAAAGAAAGATACATTTTAAATCCTGAATTAGGTGTAACCTTTTTCTCAGAATCACACAGAATCACAGAATGTTAGGAATTGGAAGGGACCTTGAAAGATCATCCAGTCAATCCCCCTACCGGAGTAGAACACCTTATAATAACGTTTAAAAGTACTGTCATGTGCAAAGACATTAAATACAGATCTGCTGATCATTTTAATTCTTAATTTCAAATTATATACTAGTCATAATATATACAGAAGCTATTTAGAGGATTTTTGCCGTGTTTTTTGTAAAATAAAAGGTTTTTTTCACGTACACATTCAGTTCCGTTTTTATATGGACTATTCTAAATGAGTTACTGACTGTATCAACACAGACATTCAACAGCTCGAAAGTTTTGTGCTGTCCAAAAAGACCCACCACCAGGAGAACAGTCTAATCCTTTTTATTGAGCAGGTATTGGTGCCTAACAGGTGTGGTATAGCTTGCCTCATGCCTGCAAACTTGCTCTTAGCTTTTCAGTAAGCTTAAAAAAATAAAAATAGTGTTTAAAATGCAAATATATTAATATTGTCTCAGTTTCTGTTGAATAAATATTGAGTTTTATGTAGCATCTGCGAACTGGAGATTTTTTTGTTCTATTCAGAATTTTTAGCTTTTTTATATTTTGTTGTGTCTGTGATGCCTATATAAATAAAGCACTTTGCTTTTCTGTCATATTTTACAGTCAAAAAAGTTAGATTAAAAAACTTCAACAGTTTAAATTGGATCTAGCAGCATTTTTTTTTTTGTGAAAATGATTTTAGTTTTCTTAATTTCAGTCAAGAAAGAAATTATTTATGAGTAACTCTAATACAAATCTCTGGGTAACTCAAATAAAATTAATCACTCAGAACAACAAAATAAGTGTCCACACTTTAAAAAACAAAAGGAAACAAACAAGAACCCTCCCCCCCCCCAGCAAAAAAAAACCAAAACAAAACAACACACTCTTTTTTACCTGATGCTGCAAAGATAAAAGCTGTGCAATTANGTCCAGAGAAGGGCAACAAAACTGGTGAGGGGTCTGGAGCACAAGTCTTATGAGGAGCGGCTGAGGGAGCTGGGATTGTTTAGTCTGGAGAAGAGGAGGCTCAGAGGAGACCTCATTGCACTCTACAACTTCCTGAAGGGAGGTTGTGATGAGGTGGGGTTTGGCCTCTTCTCCCAGGCAACAAACAGGACCCAAGGAAATGGCCGCAAGTTGTACCAGAGGAGGTTTAAATTAGACATAAGGAAAAACTTTTTCTCTCAGAGAGTGGTCAGGGAGGTGGTGGAGTCTCTGTCCCTGTCAGTGTTCAAGAGGCATCTGGATGAGGAGCTACGAGATATGGTTTAGTAGCAAGGGTAATGGGAGGACGGTTGGACTAGATGGTCTTGCAGGTCGTTTCCAACCTTGTGATTCTATGATTCTATTGATTGTTCCACCACAAAATATGACAAATCTTTACTATTTTCTTCCATACCTGCTAATAACTTATAATTCCTATTAACTATAATTCCTATTAAAATACAGATTTTTGGTTTAGAAGTAGTCTTTTAGAATACAAAGCAAAGAAATCCAGCAGGAAAAACAGATATCAAAATTTTGTAAAGATTTTATATATCCTTTATTATTCTTTCTATGGAATCATAGGAATTAAAACATTAGTATGGACCTAGATTTCATTCAGATGAATTTTCTTGCTCTCTCAGAAGGCCCTGGATGTTACATGCAAAGTATCAGTGAATTAAATTGGAGAACTGGGGCTGAGGAAGAACTTAATGGAATGGAATGATTAAGAGTGATTATACAGCAGGAGATCACCTGCATTTGGTTAGCCATACAGGCTCTTCTGTACTTTCACTTGAGTGATCAGGAGCCAGAAAATCTCAGTACAAGGGTAGGTTTAACCAGAGATTCTGACCACTGCTTTTAAAGAGTAGTAGTATCAGTAAACTGATACAATGCTTGGTCAGCAGAACTCTTAAGCATATGGTTAACTTTAAGCGTATGAGTAGTTCTGTTGACATTACAATTAAGTCTCTACTTACATGTTTTGTTAGATTAGGGTCATTGCCCTGGGAAGACTCCATAAGGGAAGAACTTTCTAATTGGCAGTCTCATAAAGTTACTCCTGGCCATATATCTATGGAACAGAGTATGTTAGTCTGTCCAAAACCATCACATCAAAGGATCCATGGTCATATATCTCAGGACAGATCCCAATTTACACTAAGAGCATTTTGGAATTCCTTAGTATATAAGAGATGTACAACTATTATTCATTCCTGCTTTAAGAACTGTCTGCATTGCCAATGTATTAGTAAGAATGAGAACCAGATCCTAAATGATTATTTGATCACTAGTAAAAAATTTTGAGGCCATAACATTCCTCAAATGTATTTTCTGTGCATTTGTGTTAGCTTCTTGGATTCTTTTCTTCTGAATCTCTTTCTGATTTCTCCTTATGGGAGTATTTGTGTACTAGTTTCCATATTTCATGAAAGCAGTTTCTGTACTTCTAGCCTATTTTAAGTTGAGACTTTTACAGTAAATGGCTGTAACGTGAACGCTAAGAAGGTAGAAAAGAATAGAGGGAAATTCTGCATGCACTATTTTGTTGTTTCCTAAAGTTTCTAATAATAAAATTTATCAGGAGACTATACTGAGTCACAGGAATTCCAAACTAACTCATAAATTCCAAAGGCTCTCTAGACCAGTGTGCTTCAGCAGACACAACAGAGAAGTTGTCTGTCCCTTGCAAAGAAATAGCAGGATCTGTGAAACAGCCATTTCAGTGTTCTACCACAGCCTGCATAAGGAGCTGAAGCCAAAATCTTGGCTACTTGACGGCAAGGATGCCTGAGGCTACAGGAGTACAGAAAGGTATCTGGAGAACAGGCTTGTTTGAAGTAAGTGTAAAAGGGTAAAATGGAGAAATTTCCTTTTTGGGAAGGCTTAAGGCATGTTGTCAGCTTTACAGAGTTCTCTCTCTTTCTTGTTCTCTCTCTCTCTCTCTCTCTCTCAGAGGGGAGACTTAGATTAGATGGAAGGAAGAAATTTTTCACTGAGTTGGTGGTGAGGTGCTGGCACAGGCTGCCCAGAGAAGCTATGGCTGCCCTATACCTGAAGGTGTTCAAGGCCAGGCTGGATGGGGCCCTGGGCAACCTGATCTAGTGCTTGATCTAGCGGTCAGCAAGGGATTAGAACTAGATGGTCTTTGAGGTCCCTTCCAACCTGAGCTATTCTCCTGATAAGAGCCTTCTGCAAAGTCTTCTTGATCTTAGACTGAAATAATGTGGATGTGCTTGGCTCTTCTGCACTCCAAAAGTCTCTATGCATGGTTGTTTACACAAGCAACCCAGATTTTAGCGGTTCTTTCACCTTCTCCTCCCCACATCATTACTTAGTGAAGTTAGTCTGCTATCTGTGTGGGTACAGTCACCTTCATGCGGAGACACCAAACAGATCTGTGGGCATTATGAGTTTATTCTAAATAAATAAATGAAGAATTCTAGAAAGAGTACAGTTACAGGAAGTTGAAGACACAAAAGTTGTTCTCTTCCTGAAATTTCACACCAATCAACTGCTTAGTTTGCAGGTAAAAATAGAAATGGATGCTTGTTTTAACCCACCCGAGAAGACAGAGTAGCAGCGGAGCCACTACCAAGCACCTCCATATCTGTATGTGTCTGTGCTTGTGTGCATAAGAATTCAAGTTTCAAGACAGTTACCTCTGGGACAAAAAATGTGAAGAATTGTAAAACTGAAAATGAAAATAAAATCAAGTCTGATAATTTTTTTAGGAAAAAAAAAAATCCTTCTGAATCCATTATTTGTCCTCTTTGTATGTTTTTCTGTTGACTTTTGTCAGTATTGTCTCCGACCTAAGTCTTTGCTCTTCTAGACAGCCATTCAGAAAAGAAATACTCCTTTTTGATCTCACATTTTAACTACTGGTTCTCCATTTCCTGCTCGCGTAGTTAACAGTATAGCTATATCTCATATTGTTGAGTCTCATTGTCTGTTCTGGAACCCTCTTCTTTGAAATAAATCCTTTGACCTTCTCTTTCTAGTGTCTAACGACCATTACGGATACTAGCTGGCTCACCAGCTTTGCTCATAATCTTATTTTTTCTCTCCTTGAATGTATAAATCTTTCTGTCAAAGGCAAACCGACTTCAGTCCTGTTCTTTGAAAGCACACTCAAAGCTATAGCTGCCTTTACATCATCCATTTGGAATTCCGGTATAAAATTGCCCATTTTCTTCCTTCTCCTTCTCACAGTTCAAGCTTTATGATACCATGCTCTTTTTCAGAGTGCACAGTAGTTTGCCTCTGCTTTTGGAAGTGCACCAAGGTTAGGCTAGTTGTTTGGTTTTTTTGTTATTTTTTTCAATTTTGTTCCTTGGCAATGTCTATGCATGTGATTTAATCAAGTTATCACTAAGTACTTAGAGATGAACTGTAATATTGATTCTTGGCTGAATACAGAATCTGAAGACTAATTTTTTAGGGGGCCTACAGCTGAACTGTAGGTATCGCATTTACTCTTGCTGTGTATCTCTGTTTTCTGAACATCCATCTGTTCTCCTTAATGTCCTTTGTGTTACAAATATTGTCATTGTTACTGTGACTAACTTGAGTCTACTGAGGGAATCTTGAGTGTCTAAAGCCTTTCTTGTCCAGATACTTTGCCCCTAAATAACTCCATAGAGAGACTGAGAGCCTTCTAGTGTTTGGGATCAAGTGCTGTGCAGCCTTCTGTCTAGGCAGTTTTTCCATGTAAGTCACGTGATAGCAAAGCTGCTCTAACAGAACTGAACAGGACTAACTTTTCTGTTGCAAGCCTTACATGCAGCATGTGTGTACTGACCTTGCATAAAATATTGACTGTGTAATGCATTTTTAAGGAGGCGTGCAATATTCTTTGTTAACTTCTGCTGTTCATTGATCTGACATGTAATTTACGTGTCTTCTCACCAGTGAGGAGCTTGAATATTCAGTTTTTTAAATTTTATTTATTTATTTATTTTGAGGCTGAGAAGCCTCTTGCTTTGTTAGGATTCCTGATATTTGTTGCTGCAATTTAAGCTGTGGCACTGGAAAGCAACAAGTCAAACAATAGAGAAAGCTCTGAATTATCTCCAGAAAGTCCTAGTATGTGTGTGTAATAATAATATAGTAAGAAAGAAATGCCAAATTTCTGCAGAGCTGAAACAATCTTGTACTATATATGTTGTATACATAGTTCAGTACAGTAAGAAAATAATATTTACAACATATAAATTAATTTCTTAGCAGCCATCCAATATTTAATTTCAGTCCTCTTAACTAATGGCATTAAGCCACAGTTGGTTTTAAAATGTGAATTTCTGCACATCTGGCATTCACAGAATCTTTTTCACAATTTCAAATGTTTCTAAAATGTTATTTTCTAATCATTTTAGCTTTTAAAAAGGATTTTAATATGGTCTTGTTCTTAAAAAAAAAATAAGAATAAATCAAAATATGTAGTAGGGATTAATACAGACGTGTATTAGAAGAGCAAAGAAATCACTGAGACAAGACTAATCATCATTTAGATTATCAGTGGAAGATGATTAAAAAACAAAGGATTGTATGACAAGTTATGTTGATGGCATGTTTGTATAACCAAATGTTTCAGCTTTATAAATGAAAAAGCCTAAGCAGCTTACAGTGAGACAAAGTAATCATTCAAATTACAAACTTAAGAATTTCAAATTACATACTTCATCAAGTTGAGTCTATCATAACTTCAAATGCGCAGGGAATGATTCCCTGTACTTGAAATACAGCATATAATATTTCAGCTGTTATGAAATTGTTGTTTAGTTTTATGGAAGTGTTAATGCTATTAAATTGTGTCGTTTTTAGCATGAATGCTTCACACTAGTGCTGTTTATAATGCAACAGCTAGAAAGAACATTTTCTTACATGTAATTTGTGATTTTTTTCTCCTTTTACATAAGAGTAAGCAGAGTTGACCTCTCTGTTTGCTTTCGTTGTAATAATTAGATGTTTTTGATGAAGAACTCAATCCTCCAAGCTTTTAGTCAAGTGAAGCATTTGCTGTTCTCATCACACTCATAGTCAACAGGAATTTTTCTACAGTAAAAGCAAAGGTGAATATTAAGTTTTAAAAAGCTGTATTCCTAACATTAGAACTTGTTTTTCTAGAATGTTCTCACAAAGTAATAGAGGGTTGCAGACTCCACCACTGCCATAATTCTCTTGTCAGACAAAAGGGCTTGGCTGGTCATTACAGTTCTTTTTCCATGCTTTCTGTTTTGGAAATATCACTGAAGCAATTTCAGGAGAACGTGATAGTGAATATATATTTACTGAAGAATTCCTTCAAATGTTCATCTTACATTCAACTTGCTTTTCAGTGTTAATATGATGGGAGCACTGATTGCTCTTAGCTTTTGTGCATATTTCTTTTTCTGTACTTTGACTGTTTCCTTTGATTGTTTTACTGACTGCACTGTATCATACCCCCAGAAGCTTTNCCAGCAAAAAAAAACCAAAACAAAACAACACACTCTTTTTTACCTGATGCTGCAAAGATAAAAGCTGTGCAATTACATCTCAATAGCTGGGATTCTGACTTTCACTAGATTTGTCAATCAGAAAGCTCAATTTGCTTACATAGAATTTAGAAATAGAGGACAGAATTGTAACCAAGCCTTCTGTCTGTACTGGTGCAGAATTGTTTCCATGCTGTATATCTGGGAATGTTTTGGCCAGTTATTCTAAAATTGCCTAGCAGTGGGCCATTCTTGGCTCTCCAGGGAGATTTTTCTATTGGTTAACTCACAGTCATTTTCTTCTTTTTCCCCTACTGCTATATTCCCTTTATTAATTTCCTCCCATTACTCCTAGTTATACCTCCTTTTACTATGCTAAATAATTCTTTTTATGCTAAATAATTCCTTTTTTTCCATTTTGAGTTATCACTGTAACATTGCTGTTCTCCTTTTTATGGAAACTGTCTCAAATTGGCAGGATCTAAAATATGCTGAGTTAAATCTGCTATAAAAGACTTTATTGACAATTACTATAACTTAAACACAGTACTGCTTTAATAAGCTCAGTTGAAACTGAAGTTTGAATAATTTTTGTTAGCTGAACCAAGAAATCTATTAAAAGGAACCCTCTATTTTGAGCTGTTTTGTAGTGATGTAATGGGGCCAAACGGTTAAGCACAGCTTCGATAGCCCAAATCCTCTGGGCCAAATTACCCCATCTGCTGAGAAACACAACAGGGTTAAAAGAAACACAGACACTGGACAAATGTTTCTGGTAAGAGGAGAAAAAGTCACACAGCATTGTCTCCCTTTTCCAGGGTCGGAGCTAATTTCAGCAGGCTCTCCTCTGCTCTCTGTGTATTTTCCTGGAGGCTGCCCACTGCTGGAACCTGCTGATATCCTCTTCCAAAAATGCTTCTTTCCCTTATGGTCTGAAGGACTGGGGACTCGGGGATGCAAATTTAGCCTTATTATGCTCCTGGAATTGAAAAGAGCTGTGATGGTACAGTAACTGCATGTACCTGCAAAGGAAGACGGGGAGGGCAATTACAGAGTAGGATGGATGCCCAAAAGCTCCTAGACCTTTAAAAGAGGAAACAGGTTTTCCTGTACATCGAATGACACACTGCAAAAATTGAGATGATAAACTTAAGATAAACCACAATGAGTTTTTCAAAATGTCTTCTAACTCAGCTTCCCCTACAGGAAAGACCCCTATAAGGGGCCTATGTAAGACCTCTGTATTTACTAGGAGAGACTTCCACACCAGCAACCTGACAACATTTGAAAACCACTGCAATAAGGTTCCATTGATGCATGCTACCATCACAGTTACAGCGAGGTGGTTTGCTGCTATTTGACGCTGCACATATGACATTAGTAACTACCCATTTGCATCAGTTCTGGTTTTGCAAAATAGCAAGAGGATTCTATCCTAGCTGAAGTTAATGAAAACTGAGAGTTCATTCCCTTTGACAGGCCAGGCATGTTTTAAGAGTACCTGTACATGCTTAAGTGAGGACTTGTTCTCTGTTTGTTTTCCTTCTGTTGCTTTTATTGTTTGTTAAACTTTGATTTATGCATCTCACAAGACAGTAGTCTTGAAATATGTGTATTTGTGTGGATTCTATATTTATTGAACTGATGTGAATTAGTACAAAGCTTCCAGTGTCGTAGTGATAGCTGCCTTTATTGCATCGCTGTTGGTGATCAGCGTGTTTAGTCTGACAGAAATTCAGGCAGCTGTATTCACCTTATTTTTCAGACTTTAAGGCTATGTTTGGAATATTTTGTCCTCTCTTGCAATATGATCTCTTAGTCAGGATATTTGAAAAATAACAGATAACGTAGGAAAAAAAATCCTACGAGTAGTGGTAAATATTTTGTTTCATAATTAGGTTTAAGTCCCTCTGATTATTTTCTGAATGTTTGTTTTTTTGCAAAATAACAATTCTAAAATCCCTCAGAGCATGTAGAAGGCGCTCTGTGTAAACAGGTCCTTCTGCCCTTGTTCTTTAGGCTGTAGTGAGGCTGCTGAAAGGTTTGAGTGATGGTGCAATGTTTTAAATTAAATATAGATTTGGGGTTCTGTGCCTGCTGCGTTGAGTGCTGTAAACATTGAAGGACCAATCAAAACAAGCGTTAGTGACACAAGTGATCTTCATTGAATCACTTGGCATTTCTCTCGACTTGTTTACAGACAAATGTGTTTGTTTCCTTTGGTGGAATGCTGTTTGTAGATCTAGTCTGAATTTTCATCTAAAGAGAGCATATCACAAGATAAATGGCGTGCTTTTACCTTCAGCAGCTAGTTAAAAGAAATGCAGAGCAAGGGAGCCATGGCATTTGGAGACTGTTTTCTTGGTGTGGTTAACTGCACTCTGTTCCTGACCAACTCTCCTTTTAGTTTACAGTATCCTTATTCCATCATTTGCTGTTTATGAGTAAAATGTCCAATATGAAATTGCTATGGCTGAGAAGTGTTAGGTGCACCTGTGTGTGTGTGTGAGTGTGTATTCATTAGCGTTTGGGGCAGCAGGTGTTGAGAGTTCATTTTCCTTGGTGTGAATACATTTTACATCGGTGGAAGGCACTGAGAGATCTTACATTGCAATCTTTTGTGAAAGGCAGCTTAACATTGTTTTTATTACTTCACTAGAAGGGGACCAGGCAAGCCAAGGCCCTTCTCTAGTGCTAACAGCTCCGGAATATTGCTCAGCTAAGTGATGAAGAGCGCTTATATGCTGAAAGGATTTCAAGAAGAGAGCTATCATGGAAAAAAAAAACAAAACAAAAAAGACCTCCAAACCAAAAACATTGTAATTGGTTAGCAAACAGGCAAGAAAGTTAAAGCTTTGTCATACAGCTTTAATTTTTGAGTATAGAAGACTCATTTGAAAGATTAGACTTGAGTTGGAAGAGTAGGTGATCATGGGCAAGTGTAAGGATATGATTGTCTCACTTCTGCAGTTAAAGAGCGGGGAGAGGTAACAGCATATTCACTGTTTTTCCCTCTTGCTCTATGCAACATCTTGAGCTCTCTCCTGCATGAGTCAATCCAGTTCCTCTCTTTAGTCCTCACAGAGACTTTTTACATCTGCAGCCATATTCACTATTATAAACATGATCAGATATGGAGAATTTCCCCTTCCAACTGCAGCAGAAAATATGTTCCTCTGTAATAAGGGAGACAAATGGATGTATAACAAATAGGCCATTCCAACAGCAGTCGCTTATTTCCGTAGTATCACTCAAAAGCAAGAAACAGGGAAATAATGAACAATCCATGCAGAGGTGACTTAGGAGAGAGTAGAATGAGATGTTAAAAATAAAGAAAACAAGCCATGAGAGCTACGCCTAATGCAAAATGTATTGTTCCCCTTTGAAGGGCAACATCACACATGCAGAATATCTCATAGTGGCTAAGAAAAGAAAGACTAGTTAGTGGCCAGGAACACCCTGATGTCCTGTGCTACAAATTGAAAGTGAAGGTTACTTTCTTGTAGACTTTATCTTAAAGCAGTAAAATGGGTAGCTGCAGCTACAACTGAAAGTATTGATTTTGTAATTTCAGCAAATTAAGAACAAGACAGGAAACCTATTAAACCTTTCCACTGATTGCCAGGGCACTTTTTGGTGATGCCGGTGCTGACATTAAAATTACATGCGCCTGTCTCTTTAAAGCCAAACATATACATTTTACAGAATATAGTGCCAGTTAACATGCTGAAAAAGGATCTTTATAAATCTGTGTAATTTCACATTTCAGATGTGAAACTTTTGAAGCCTGATGACATGAATGTCAAGCAGCACATCTAAAATTTTCATAAATTATGGTTCATGTTAGATGTGCTTTTATTACATTTTAATAAATTAAAATTTTCACAAAGCCAGAAGATTTTTTATAATAATAGCAAAGATGGTAACGCTAGTAATAGCATTATCTGTCAGAACATTATGAGTAATGATTATGTAAAAATCTGTGTAACAAAGGCTAACAGAAGAAATGATCAAATTATATTCTTCTGTATCTTGCATAAAACAAGTTATTTTATTACAGTTGCAAAAACCCAACTTCTCTTAAAGCAATATTTAAATTACTTTTAAAAATTGGTGTAATTAAATTCATGTGAATTACAATAGTTAAGATCGCTTGTTTCATAAAGAATTGTTTTAAAGCTTTGCTTTAACATTACTGAATATAAATTGCATGTTTTACAAATGCAGTTTTTCTAATAGCCCTTAACAAGAAAATTTTTCATTAAAAGTGGAGCAGAGCAAGGCAAATTATACCTGGATCCACTCTGAACACCCTATAAAGATGTAAGTTTTCCAGTTTATCCAATTCATAAATATTTTGTTTCATCTGAGCAGGTATTTGGCATTGTTCCAGTGTGTAAACAAGCACGGGTTTTACACACACAAATCTAATTTACAGGCAAGCCATCATCTACATTTACTGTAGTAGCCAGCAATTTGTGATGTGCCTGTAACAGAAATGCACGATGATAGACGAGGCGGCAGGAATGCAATTTTTTTTTTTTTTAAAAGAGACTGGATTTTTAACAATGAAGGCAATCTTAAGGAGTGTGGGGGAGCACTGCTGAGAGACAGAGCCAAAAACATCCATCGGAACAACCAGGAACTTGTAGCAGGTGTTTGTACCATTCCTAAACATACAAAGGGGAATGTGCAGTTTATGTTAACAGTGAAGCAGCAAAATAACGTATGAAGCTGGATGCCAGGTGTGAGAATGTGTACCTAGAGATAAAGGTACGGAATGGTGAAGTGGATTTAATAGTAATTAAGATCTGAAATATGTAGGACAAACTGCAGGGAAACACAGAGCTTTGAACAAACAAACAAACCAACTAAATCAATCTTTTTATTTGTTGAAGAATAAGTCCAGCTGGGGAATTGAGGAGCTTCATAGCCACCTGCCCCACACCAGCAGAAATGCAGGTGATAACACTAACTCTTTGTAGAACATCTCCCTAGTGTACCAGGAATGCACGTGCATGCCTGCTTATGCAAACTGTATGTTTTCCCTTTGTTTTCACAGCAGATATGGCAGGCTATTTGATGCCTGCCAAGCTGGATGAACAGTGCATATTACAGGTATATTTAGCTTTACAAGTATAATTGCTTTAACTGCACAAAAGGGTTGGTGTTTTACTGTACTGCACAGGCAGAAAATTGCACAGAGACATCCAACTCCTACTCACACTACACAGTTTGGGGCTGCAACTAATATGAAGAGAAGAAGGATGCAATAACAGTATGGACAGGTGCATAAATAAGTTGTTCACTATATGGTCTAAGTGCTTACAGGTGGCTGCCAGGATAACCACTCCCAGATGGTGGTGATTTGTATGGAGAGAAGCAAAATGTGGATTGTAAGGAGGAATTGAAAATGGATGAAGAGGAGACTCTGTTAGAGAGATGATAGTTTGTTTAGTGCAGAATGGGCTCAATAATCTGAGTAGGAGCTTTAACTTATCTTTTTTGAGTTCCTTCTAGTTATTTGACAGCACTGAGATTTATACAAAGTCTAGTTTTGATATTTTTTTTCTGAACTTGTTTTTGAATTTTCTCTTCTTCCTTTTTTTTTCTTTTCTCAGATTCATTAGTGTAAATTGGATTTCTTTTTTTACTGTAATATTACAATGAAATGAATATGTTTTATATGTTAATGTTTATTTGTTTGCATGTTTGTACATAATATGTCTATATACATAAACATGTCTATATACGTGTGTGTGTATATATATATATAGACAGGTAGATATAGATATGTATACATATACAAAAAAAATCCCTAACCTATCCATTTCACAAGGTGGAATCATTAAGAGTAGTAGAATGACAGAGAGCTCCACCCTAAATAGAGCAAGTTCTTCCTTAAACTGATACAAAGTGAAGACTAGAGCTCTAACCTTTCACAACCAGGGATAAGACCTTAAAATTCAGACTGAAATCCTAAATGTTTTTTCTTTAGTAGAAGAGATGGATGAAGATGTGCATGAGATGTACACAAAAGCCTGTAGCCAAGCAAGGCAGGGCAGTTTCTGGAATATCGCATACAGAATGTAGTCTAGTATATTGTCCTTTTACTTTTCTGGCAAGTGTCCTCATTAAAAGCTCTTTTATGGTATTTTGCAGAAGTTGCCTTACAAATGAAACACTTGGAGAGTCTGAGTTATGACCCATAACAGAGAGTGGGGGAAAAATATTAAATCTCCCAAAATGCTGCAGTATAGAGAATCATCTTGCACACCTTTGCTTTCCTACTGAGAGTAATAGAAGTTTTTTTTTACATACGTGTAAACTTGTGCTCATAAGCGTACACGTGNGGAATAACAAAACAAAGAACAAAGAGAGAGTCACAAAACCCAGCTCATGCTGCAGTTTTGCAGTTTTGTATTTTGAACATAAATGTTTGCAGGTGGTAACAGTAGTAATTTCTCTACTTCTCCCCCCTTCTTTCCTTTCTGAAATAGCTCACAAATCAGTAGAATTTTCAAAACAGATGATACTCTTAGAAGTGAGTTTGGTGTCTAAACCCACCATAGTCACTCCACAATACCACCACTGTAATGAATTTTTCCTGTTTTTCAGTGCTGCAAGGCATATTGACCTGGCCTGTCATGGTAATTGTATTACACTAAACTTGAAGCAGCCCCTTCTTAAAACAAATGAACAAAACGAATATAAATTTATCTGTGGGCTTCATCAACAGATTCTGGGCCTGCTGCTTTTCTTATATGAAAATTTTTAATTGTACTTTTGTACTTAGCATGTTTGAGCACAGCTTAATTGCTGTGCACATAAATATCGGTTTGTGGGTGTGAAATATTCCTGAAAACTTGCCTCACTTGAGTCACTGGCATGACATTCCCTGCCTACAGGAGGGTCAAGTTTTCCTCCTTCCATGCCTGCTGGGTGCATGGCAGCTTTGGCTCTCTTTTGCTGTGGAGCTTCTGCAGGAAAAGAAAAAACGTGTGCAAACGCGTGCCTCACACATTTCTGTCACTGCTGTGATAATCTCTGCTCATTGTTGTGCTGCTCCCTGTGTGCAGCAGTGGCAGTTCCACCTGCCCACTTTTGTGTGTCATTCGCTGTCACAGTGTTCCCTCTTCTGCGTCGACACTTCTTCTCCGGCAGCGGCTCTGGCACCACGTCTGGGCCTCGTAAATCCTGGCAGCAGTGTGCAGCAAAGCCTTTGTGACAAAGCAGAAGGATGACAATTAATGACGGATGAATTTGGGAGAGGCAAGAGGAACACGCTCTGCTTGTATGGAAGGATGCCTTGCAAGGCTTTCGAGCATGAGGCAATGTTTTTACAATCCAGGCAACAAATGCAGCGTCCCCAGTCCAGCCAAGCTGTGCTGCACGTGAGCTCAAAGCATGCGTTAATATCTGCCATTTGCAGGGCCTCTTGACTTCAACAGGGGCTCATTCTCGTCGGTAGGGACGTCAAAGAATGATTGAGGCACTAGCGCTTTGAAAAGGACCTTAATCGTGTGATCAGTCTATAAATTAGATTTTACACACTGTAAGTGTGGCGATGGGACTGGCCCCCTTGGCTTCAGAGGGACTACTCACCCCAGTAAGGTTTAATGTGATTGGGGCCTTAGATTTAACAATAAATACTTTCTTTTCCTCCAGTTATACAATAAGAGCTAATCTTTCCAAATTATTCTGAGCCTCACAAATGCTAAAAATATATATTTCTTTAAAGTGCAGGATTTTTGTTTACAGCGGGCATTAAACAGAGGGAATGTCAGTGTAAGGATAGGTGGACTTAATGGGTTAAAAACTGTGTAAATGTTACTCTAGTTAAATTACAGCTTGTTGTTCAGATGAATACTCTCCACTTCTCATATAGCTTTAAATTATGGACAAATGCTTGCAATTGTGAACTACCTACATTGTGGCTGCCTGTTCCCAGGCTTCATCAACCCTAGCTGTCCAATGGGATTACTGTAAGCTTTCACGGCAGTCTGCCAGCCACTGATCAGAAATTCATATCCCTGGATGTTAGATTGCTCTCTTTATTCCATCCTTGTGATGGCTGTGATTGCTGTCATGGTGTTAGGTTAGAAATTAGCATTTTGTGGCCCAAATTTTGCCATCCAGAACATAATCAGAAAAGAGAGAGAGAGGGAGGAAAAAAAAAATCAAAGAATAGTAATTTCATCTGTCAAAGGGAAATGCAGTGTTACCATGATACAGATGTCTACGAAACTTAGGTCA
This sequence comes from Pavo muticus, assembly GCA_016647715.1. Lineage (NCBI taxonomy): Eukaryota > Metazoa > Chordata > Aves > Galliformes > Phasianidae > Pavo > Pavo muticus. Next base: position 204,534 of record JACDJE010000512.1, read on the forward strand.
GGAAATGTTGTGGTATTTATGGTCCTATTTGGCGAATGCTTAGGCCGGTGATGCTTTTTCGTTACTACAGACCTCTTTTCATAGATTAATGATTTTCCACTGATAAAAATAATTTTAAAAAGTAAAATAAAAAATCCATTGATAAAACTGTAGGTGGGCTTTGGAAATTCTTAAATTAAAAACAACAACAAAAAAAAACAAAACAAGGATCTCTAGCAGATACTTTCAAGGACATGCTGAATTAATCACAAGAGGCTGGTTAGCAGGAGGTCAGAGAGAGACTTCTTAGCATCATTTTGGGTCATATGTCTAGAGGCGATGGCAGTATGTATGTGCTGTATTGTAATATCCCCTTTCTAGTTTTCTTGTCTGAATCAGAAAAGGATGAACACATATTGCATAGGGCTCTTGAAAAGAAAAAGACACACTGGTAAATATCACTAGTTTTGAGGATTTCTTTTCTATTCTTTAAAATTAAGTTGTGTTTGACTGGATAATGAAAATATGCTACTGCTTTTCACCACTTTTGTGCTATATTCTGTTTTATTTTTCTAAATGCGTTGTATCTGATGATACAAAGGTGGTGATTAAACAGCACAGTAGTAGTCACTGATAGATTTAATGAACACTTATGATTTCTCTAAACAAGAATTTTTCTATTAATCTGTTTCCAAACAAATCATCAGGGCTTATTACAAAAATTATGGAAAACAACTGTTTGAAATTTAGTGTGGAGATATGGTTAGGTCCTTAAAGGTAGTCTGTTATTCTTTTTAGGCAACTCACAGACATGCTAATTCTTCCTGTCATTAGCACTGAACAAGCTGGAAGGATTCTGACATGCGAGGTGCACAGATTCTGTTAGGAGCCTTGATTTTTATCCACCCAAGCTTATCCGTCATCTTTAATCATGCAAAAAGCAGGATTACTTAATCATTTCATTTTATTGAAAAGAAAAAGAAAGATTTACATTAAAATGATGACATGCAAGAAAAAAATAAATTGAAAATGATGATGAAGAAAATGTAATGTAGAGACTAAAGCTCCATTGGTTTTGTGATGCTCATTTAAAGCAATGATCTAGTAAAGCCAAGATATAAAAGTAATGATGATGTTAGCTGTTGAAGTATAACCATCTTATCTTTGCATTTTAACATACATTCTAACATGGTATATGTAGTCAATTATAGCCAGTGATAACTAAAGAAGGTACTGATTTTCACCTGTGCTGTATTTATTCTTTGCATTAAGCTGTACCTTCATCTGAAATAAATGTATTCTAACACACAAACGTTAAAATGAAAGCTATACTGGCATTTTCATAATCACTATACTATGCATGTGCTTATTTGTAATCTCCCTACGCGGGACTGGTGAAAATTATTGTGATTTTTCACCTATCTACGGAAAGTACTGACTTAATGCAAGAGTGAACTATCTTTAGGAGATAGAATTAACAAAGTATTAATGAGTGGTTTATGTATCTTTTGTATTTAAACCTTGCATTGTATTCCCTAAGAGTCCCAGATTTAATACATTTGATTTAATATATTTCCTGTATTTTTTTTATTCTCTTTATCAATTTTCAATATTCTTTTAAGTTAATACTTTTTTTTTGTTACATTACCTCGTGTTAAGGTATGTCAGAATTCAGGTGGTAGAAGAAGAAGGAAAAATATACCTGCCATCTTCTTAATTCACAAAACATTTGTTTAGGAAACATATTATAGTTTTAGAAAGAGTTTTTTAAGGGAGAAAAGGAGGAGATATTTTCTTCTTTGAATACATATAACAAGTGGCATATTTCACTAAAGAAAATTTATTAAAAGTACCAGACTTTTAGGACTTGGTATGATATTTACATAAAATGGTGCATTAAACAAGTAATTACATTAAAAATCAATGTTTACCAATTAGGTCATTAATAATTCATTCTACTGTAGTAAGTTGAGTGAATTTAAGGTTGAATACTCTGGTGCCAAATTGTTTTAGGTACATTAACATTTAATGAAATCTGAAAAATATCTAACTTTTTTTTTTTTTTTTTTTAAATACATAGCATTCCTAGGCATTGAATATTCATTATTTTGAAAGAGGGGAAAAAGAGAACAAAGTCCTGAGTGTTTTTGGCTTTACATCAGAAAAAGAATCTTNATAAAATGAAAAAAAATCAGAACAGGGTTAGATGAGGTAGAGAACGTTTGATGACTTCAGTGGTTCCTCTGTTTAGCTCTTATAGAAGAGCTTCTTTGGGTCTTCAGCTCACAAGTGGTCCCCAGATGTGGGTCTCCTACTAACAAATAAGGAGCAGAACCTAATGCAGCAGAATGTATTGTAGGTTGAAACTTTATTGTTCCCCGAGTCTTTGCCACATACGTAAATTGAGCATGCCTTTACACATTGGAAATGATTCCCACAGACATAGGTCCAGACTGAGAGCTGGTCTACACATGAAAGTTCTTGACAGCTATACTTCTATTTTGTTTCAACTGCTTTTAATTTAGAAGAATTTCACTTTTAGCACAACTTTAATTGCAGTGAATCTGCTGACCTACTTCAGTAGGAGGAGAGTCTCTCTCACCCACTCTTGCTAGCTGAACAAAGAAGGTATCTTGGCAGAAGAAGGAAAGAGAAAGGAGCTGAAAGACCATACACTACTCAGCATGTACATCTCTGTTATCTTAGCGGTAACTTTATGGCACCTGGCAAAAGAAGATGATAAACTAGGAACAACTTTCCACATCCTAAAATATGCCTCCTAAGACAGAAAGAGTTATCTACCCATTTCATATTTGTAATAGAAAAAGCATTAGATTTGTATTAGTTAGAACCTAAATGACTTATGTTAACCTCTTATGGAGACAGATGGTTAGTGGTAAAGCTCCACGGTCTCAGTTTGGCGTAGGGTAAAAATTTTCACCATATCTTTTTTCTGAAGAGTTGAGAGAGAAAGAAGGGTTGTCCTTCGTAATGAGTGCATCATCTCCTATGGAACATAGGTCACAAGATAAAATGGATTTGCAATATTGGAGCTATCTTTTCAGAAATCAAAGATGCAAATTTAGTGTACTTAATTCATGTTTTTTTTTCCCTGCAAAGGTGGTGCTACTGGAATTTTGATTAACTAATGAGGAAAAGTATAATGTATTCATTCTTTCCACTCAGTCTTCTTGAACAGATTAGCTGCAAAATTTGCCCTTTTTCATGCTCGCAAAACATAAACATAGTTAAAAGGAAATCATGATACTACTTGATATAAAACCAGTGCTCAATTTTTCACTTTTTAAAGAAATAAGTTTATATGTCAATAACAAATTAAGCAGGTGAAAACTTGTTCTATTTACATTAATGGTTAATACTCAACAGATTAACACAGACTCGTAAAAAAGCGGGTTTATTTCTGGAGTAGGATGTGATAACATCCTATCCAACCAAGTGATGGTGAATCTACTACAGGGCTATGTGGACAGGTTATGATTTTTAAAAGAACTAGGAGACACAAACCTTAGTTTAGGTAATAATTCTTTCAGATGTGTAAGAAAAAATGGAGTAAAAGGAGTATGGGGATTTTTTCAAAGTATATTTTCATTTTTAATCATTTTAGTGCATGTTCATAATTTGCTTGACGATATTTATGAATGCACACTTTGCATATACTGTACCTATACTTACATAAACATTGAGATAGGTTGGAGATGGCCATTATCACTTGTTAGGATAACTTAATTAAACTTGCTTATTAAAACCCTTTAATATGTTAGTGATAAAATCTTGATTAGTACATTTTCCTGCTAGGTGACCTTCTAATTTAATAGAAAACGAATTTTTAAATGGAGAAAAATGCCTGTGGCAGAGATTTTGTGCAAGTGAATAGAGTTTGTAATACACATAGGGATATAATCGAGCCTAATTAGTGAGGGTGCAAATGAATTTTTATTTCATACACCAGAAGTGTCATTGATGAACCACGGTTCAGAGTTTGAAATGCATTCAGGCTGGCAGTGTGGGACTGAAGTCTGTGGGAAAATCACAAGCTAATTCATTGATTGCCCCTTGGAAATTACTGCTGTTAATTGTTAGGTAATTAACATGGAGCTACAATTATATTGGCCTTAGGGGGTGATTAATGTTTCAACATGTCACATTAGCAGCGGCTGGATTTTAAAAGCTTTTCTTTTCACATGGTTTAGAGACAGATGGTATATTGTCTATGGAAAATTGTTTTCTTTTACTAAAGTTTATACCAAGACTAAGCAAATATTCTTTTTGTGCTACAGCTTATTTTTGTATGGTTGAATTGTAAGCATCTTGGCCTGATACACCTTAAGAAATAATATTTGTTTTAAAAAATCCCCATTATAACTGCTATGAATGCATAAAATATGTATGTTAGAAGGAAGTGATTTCTGTTCTTATTTTTCATGTAGAAAATAAAAAACAGACAATGTAAGATTATGCCACTTCATGGCAGCTCTCACATTATTTACTGATGATACAGGGGAAAGAATTGCACAATATCACTCTTATTACAATCAATATAATTTAAGTAGAAGCCAAATAAAACATGTTGAACAAATGCATTTAGTAACAATAATAAAAGAGTATATTAATGTCTCCACACTTGAGTATTATACTTTATTCTGTGTTAAGATCTTTTTTTTCCTCACAGAATCAGAATAGGACTAGCAAGGACTTCTTAGAATAGTACTCTGTTGCATTCTAGCCATTAATAAGCAGAATTCAGACTTTAAAATGTTACCCCAAATGCAGCAGTGCTTGTCTTAGGAAGACTGTTAATGTGAACCTTGTCTGATTAATAACGTTTTGCTTTTTTCTTTTTTTCCCTTCTCTACATGCTACTACACTTGATAAATTCTTATTATTAGTACTCCTTCCCGCNTCAATATTTTCCCTTTAGTGTTTTAATCATGTTAATTTTTCATCTGGCATACTACGTTTCTCTAAAATGACTAATCCAATGCATTTTGAATTCTCTAACCATTACCAGTTTTATTTTTTTATGAAAGTAATTCTACTGTTTTCAGATTTTTTCCCATAAGCAGGTTTTCATGCCTCTAGATAAATGTTAATCTCAAAGTTTATAACAATTACTTTTTTTAATGTATGTATGATCATGATGGGAAACCTCTCCCAGAACAGGAATGGTCTTCATTTTGTATAGCAACAATTGCATTGCTAAATAAATTAATCCTTTTATGTAATAAAGAAGTGATTTTGCTGATTGTGTGCCAGCTGAGGATCGCACTATTCCACTAAACCAGAGATTCCTTGGTTGAAGGTAGTTCTGCTACCCGTTTTAGTGTGAGGAATATTTCCCAAAGTTAGTGGATAGGTTTGTTCTTGTTGAACTCTGAACTAGTAATATGCTGGCTGTGGAGATGAGTGGCCATAGATTTTGTGAAGTATTTATGATGCCTTGGAGTGATAGATATTTTTGAATCAGAATGTATAAGGGGGAATCAAATGTAAAGATACCAGGGAGTTAGACAAATTTCCTGGGACCATACATATTTACTAGATATTTCTGTTTCTACAGGCTGACCTCACTATATACACTGTTCATTTGTTGAATGGGTCTATGATAAATATGTGCGTGTGTGTATGTGTATACCCATATATATATTATATATATATATATATGTTTTATATATACATAGATATGGTCTTGGCAAGTTGATGTTAATTTGACTGGGCTGAATGTGACTAGACTCTTTCATGCTTTATGATATCCATCAGCATAAAACCATTAGGCTAACAGAAATTAAGTTGGACTTTGAGTTAACAAATGCTACAAACTAATTAAAAATAGTGTCATAGCCAGGCCTTTGGTCCCTCTCCACAACACCTGCGGTAGATAACTTCATTTTCCGCTGGTGAGGAAAAAGCAAAGGTGGCATTTGGCAGTGAATATTTGAACCAAATGAAGCAATGGACAATGGTGTGGCAATGTTAAAGACTTCTTTTTATGCTTTAGTCAAATGAATGATGATCCAAAATCTCCCTCGTGTGAGATGCACACTCGGAGTAGATTTTTGCCTTATGTATTTATGAGATTTTCTGCAAATTGATTTGAGTGCTTTTGAACTGTACAAAATAAATGAGGATTAAGAGTTCTGGATTAAATTTGTATTTGTATTACAGCTGCAAAAAGGCTTCAGTATACAAAACTACAATTTTGCAGGTGGTTAGTCTGTAACATGGACCAAGATTTTATTGCACAAAAATTAAAATCGAGAGACATCAAATACTGAAACAGATGTCATATCTGATTTATAGGTAGCTTTAAATAACATGTTGAGCAGATCTATTTCTAATTTAACATTGTTGCAGATTTTTATTAACATTGAAAAGGCATACAAGTTATATACTATCAGTAGGACTCTCCACTTCAGATAAATACTGAGCAATCAAGTTTAAAACATTAACTTTACATGAAAATATGTACTTAAACTAAAGTGGCAGCATGAAAGCTCTCTGATACACTACACTGAGTGGGGGAAGGGAGAATTGAAAATAAGGGAAGGAACAAACTGGACCCTTAGTGCCAAGCAGCACAAATTGGAGTTAAGATGAATAAGAAGAATCCAAGAGCTATTAATCGAAGCTCAGCACCTCCAGGGATAAATGATTCTTATGCCTGAAATAGATTTAACTCTCCCCAAACAGTAATCTCACTCCTGAACAGGAAATGAAAATAAAAGCGAGCTACCTACAAGGCAAGAGCAGCCTCTACCTTCTGAATATTGCAGTCACTCAAGAGCTGCTAAATGTGTCTGAGTTCCCTACAACTATAAAAAATCTGTGAATGTGAATGTCTGCATATGAAGGTCTTTGACTGTACAGAGGTGCTAATATGGGAACCCTCCTATCTGAACACTCATTTTTCCCCGTATCAGTGTCTGTCATTAATTTGCAGCTGAACTGCTGGATAGTACGTACAGTGCTTATATAAACTGTAATATTTCCTTTTCCTCACTTAAAACTCTACCAGCCTGAAGATTTCTCAGAATCATAGCTTCAGTTTTGAAGTGGAGGAATTATTAAAGTTCCAATTCGAAAGTTCTGCTGAATGATTTATTTCTTGTAAAGACTGTTAGGTATGCCATTACTTCAGGTTTAGCTTAATGCTATTTGTTTTCAGATACATTTCATTTAGTTAACATGGATCCCTCTTATTTTCTGATTTAAGAAAAACAAAACACACGTTTAATGGATGTAGTACTCATTTTGGAACTCTTCAAGAGGCTCTTGGCTTGAGAAAAGCATGGATTATTTCCAAAGGAAGTAGGGTTAGAGGGCTGCTAAGGCATTCGGCAAGTCTAGCCCTGAAAGACTGCCTTTATTTAGCTGCTAAATGGGGCAAGGAGGAAGCAAGGACTTACTGCTACAATTTTCTTTTACTCCAGAGTTCTTTTTTTGGAAAGGCTTCTTCAGTCTTTCCTCAAAAGCCTGTAGTTTATGTTTGGCTGTAATTCATATTGCAGACATCTTTCCCTGATTTCTCTGTTTCTTTTGGGATTTCATTGCCTTGGATAAATCTAGCTGCTGTGGAGCCAGTGGCAAGTCTTTAACTTCACTGGGGTCAGGACTTCATCCTCCAGCTCATGTTCTCTATACCAGTTCAGGCGCAGCTACATTAGTAAAGTTGCTATAATGCATAGTAGCCTCAGTCTTTCCCTCTCTCCCTCTCTCCCCCTCTCCCTTTCTCTCTTTTTTTTTCTCTTGTTATTTTCTGGTAGTTATTATATGTAGTTATGGAAAGTTATGTGTTGTGGGTTTTTTTTTTTTTTTTTTTGTTTTTATTTTTTTATTTCTTATTTCCCCACATGCTTCACCTATTTATCTGCACTAAATTTCACTCCCTATTATTTGATCATCTGGTATCAAAAAGAATCTGCATTCTACAATTATTGCATCTGTTTTCCTAAATAATACCTTCAGCAAAATTTAAGCCTTTCCCATCATTCCTCTCTTCCTCATGATTTATGAGTATATATGACTATCTACTCCCCTGCCCAGAAACCCATGGGAGTCTTTTGACCTCTATTCACCGTGAAAGTGACCTTATTAATTATTATTAAAAAAAAAAAAAATTAGTCATGTTAGGACTTTCTTTTTTAACCTCTAGAAACCATGGTTCATTTCGACCTTTTGTTGAGGGTCACTCTAAACATTCTTTGAATATGAAATACTTTTTAAGAAGTTATTCTGTTTCATCCACAAAGTATTTAACCCTCTTCAATGATTTTTTTAAGGAATTTGAGATATCTCAGTAGACATGTAAGTTTCTAACATGATGTTCAGGGCTTGTTCCTACAGAACTAGTCCATGCTTTCCCTGTATGAATATGTTCTTAATTATTCATTTGCATAATTTCTTGAAATATTTACTATATGTGGTAAGCAGGATAGAAAAATGAGATAAAGTATATTAATATTTTAAGGATGGTGATAGCAGCATTTATGGTTGTACCTGCATTTCCCTGAAGTTGTGGCAGTTGCGAAAATGGTTGCTCCTGGGGGAGTATGGAGAGAAGTGGAATTTATGGAGATCAAGCACAGAATAGAGGGAATAGCCAAGAGTAAAAGTTGGCCATAGGAGCATGCTGAAAACTAAAATGCTCTGTTTTGTTGACCTCAAGTCAACTTTTTCAGTGAATCCCCACAGAAAATCCAGGAAAATACCTTGTAGCAACCAAAACTCATGCTATACTTACTTGCCATCTTTCAATAAAATACTAATACTCCCTCATACATAGATGTCTTCTCCTGCTTTCCAACCAGCCTACCATGTTTTAAAGTAGTCTTACCTCTGGTATGAAATGTCCTGCTTTCTCCTAAGAAATAATAGCAGAGCAGCTCATCTGTGATATCATAGGCATATGATGCTGTTAAGTTGTTCACAAGCATAGTTCAGGAGTGTGATATCCTTTCAGGCAATGTACCTACACATTTGTCTTTACATACCGCGTATTTTAGAATAAATGAGGATGTCCAGAGAACCTTATATTTTTTAATTTCAACTCAATGACTGTCTCCAACAACACTCTTAGAGAAATTAAAAGAGTATGTTTAACTCTTTCATGTATGGTGCTTTAAAAAGTGTTGGATCATCACATTAGGATTAAAAATAAAAAAAGAACAAATAAAAAGGAATTAAAATGTATGTAAAAGACATAGTGCTTCCTAATCCCACTTTAGACAGCTTGTAGGCAGCTTTCTATTTCAATAAATTCAAAACTAATTTTTTTTTTTTTTAACATTCAAGCAACTTGTGCACATGAAATTTAATTTGAACAGAAATGAAATCATTTCTGGAAACACTAAAGGCAGAAAATGGAATGGCAAAGGCTACGCAGGGTGTGCAGTAAGCTCTTCAAGTATGCATTAGAAGACCAGCATTTTCCTGGATAGTTTGTTATCAGGAGTAGTGTGCTTACAATAATTAGTATCCTGAACAGCTCAGAGATGATCGTAGACACAGCTGTTGTTGTTTAAGGTAGCAGGCACATCAATGGCAAGGCAGTAGGTATTGATTTGTGCAGTGACATCCTTCTAGCTATGTCATCTGAGTGAAAGAAGCCCCCAAATTAACCAATAATAAAGTGTTAGAAGTTGTAGTAGTTGCCTCTTGGGACTTGTTCTGGCTGAGGATAGATACCTCTTCCTTATCCACAGCCATCAATCCTCCTTGAAGGATAGCATATATGTCTAAATTGGTCAAAAATAAAATGTGAAGTCCAAAAGGACAATGTAACAGATTGCTGAATTTTATAAACTGAAGATTTCCTCTCATCATTCTGAGTCTTGATAAAACTTTTAATACTCAATATTTAAAATGTGAATAGTTTTTCCTCTTTGGGTATTTGAATACAGACAATTTAAATGTAAAGTTCCATTTCTATCAAAATCAGATGTCAGAAATTGTTAGTTGAATCAACTTGATTTTCTTACTGTTCTGATTGTACAGTCCATTTTTGTCATGGGCCACTGGCTATATAGTACATCAGCTGACTATATGTAATAAAGGGTAACAGTTCTGGACATTGTTGATGTTAGAGCAGTAAAAAGCAGTGACCATAAATACTTAATCCACATGAACATCAATGAGAAAGTCTGTATTTAAGTTAAAATCAAATGGCATATAACATGTTAATCAAAGGACTTAGCTCTAATTTAGACTTAAACTGTCCCATACTATGGTGGGATTTCTGTTTATTTGGTAATATAAAACCTGCTTGTTATAAAATTATACACAGTCCTTGGATTACTGTTTTATCAAGGTTATGTGTTTTATAAAGCATGTTGTGACTGAATTTGCTCTATATTTTCAAGCAAATTGGATGAATAAACAATGTAGATGCATAAACACGGTTTTAAATTAGCAAATATTTAATTAAAATTGAAAATGTGGATTTATATTACTGTATTTGATATCAAGACACCATTGAAGATTGTGTTTTAATTAAAAAAAATGAAAATATCTTTTCATATTTGAGTTTCATTACAGTAGAACAGAGATTCAGTTTATGTTAGTACTGCTCTATGCATATTCTTTTTACAGAACAAAAATTTCTTTTTTTTTTTCTTGGAGCTAGATGAAATGTGGGACATGGCACTTGACATCATGCAGAAAAGATGCTGTTTAGGAGAAGTAATTTAAGAAATCTTTCGTATTTATTAAAAGACATACAGAGTTCTTCCAACACATAGGGAGATATGTAATGTTGTACTTGCTTCTAATTCTGCTGGAGTCAAAGTATTCTCTGACTGAAAATACAATTAAGTCTTTAGGATTTTAAGGATCTTAAGGATTTTAGAAAATGCACCTGCTCCCTATTAAAACAATATAACAATTTTAAAGAAAAACAACTGCCACACATGATCAGTTTTTTGCTGATAAGTGCTCATTTCTAAGCTACAGGATAATGCCAAGCAAAGCTTTCTCTATATCTCATTTTCCACGTTATATTTTTTTATTATTTTTTTTTTTCTGTATAAACATTTATACCGACTGTTTTAAGGCTGTTGTTGTAAAACTGCTGTGAATTCATGAAGAGATTTTGGGACTTCAGAATTAGAATTTTCTTGATATTTTCATTATACTAAGAAACTTTGTAAGTGAAGGTTATTTATACTCATTTGAAGGGCATAAAATTATAAATTAAAAAATTATAAAATAATATTATAAAATTATTATAATATAATATAAAATTATTGTAAAATAATATTATGTTATAAAATTATGCATTATAAAAATAAATTTATACCCATTTGATGAGTGTAATCCTTGTCTTGGACTTACATGGCAAGGTTTTTGTAGCAGGGGATGTCCTGCTTTCAGCTGAGATAATTTTATTCCTAGTAGTTGGTATAGTGCTCTGTTTTGGATGACAATAATGTTGATAAGACCCTGATGTTGCTGAGCAGTGCTTTTCTACTTCTCACACTGCCCTGCCAGGAAGGAGCCTGGGGTGCACAAGGAGCTGGTAGGGGACAGAACCAGAACATCTGACCCCAACTGAGTGAAGGGATATCCCATACCATGCAGTGTAATGCAGAACAATAAAACTGTGGGGTGTTGGATGGGGGAGGAGGAAAGCCACCACTCAGGAACTGTCTGGCTGTCCGTCAGCAAGTAATGAGCATCATGCATCACTTGTATATTCTTCTTACGCTTCTTGTTTAGCTGCCCCATGTCAGATCAGAGCCAGCTCCAACTGCTCCAAAAGGGACCTCTTGCTGCCAGAGCTGAGCCATGAGCAATGCTGGGCATGGCCTGGGAGAGCAGATTTGAGGGCTAAACTTCTGGACTACAAAAGTTCCCTGCAGCCCATGGAGAGCAGCCCGCAGTGGGGCAGGAGGGCTGGGGGAACTGCCACCTGTGGGGACCCGTGTGGAGCAGTGTGCTCCTGAATGATGGGCCCTGAGGTACAGTGCCACGTTGGAACACTGCTTGGAGAGCTGCAGCCTGTGGGAAGGTCATGTGGGACCAATTTGGGTACAACGGCATCTCTGGAAGGGAGCATGTGGAGCAGAGAGTTACCATGGAAGAACAGCAGTGATGAAGTGCTATGGGCTGACCGCAGTCCCATTCCCCTGTGCCATGTGAGGGAAAGAGGTAAAGGGTAGATGAATGTGAAGGTGGTTTTAGTTTGCTTTTAGTTCTCACTGCTCTAGACTATTATAACCAGACAGTAATTTACAACAGTCTCCCTTATGCTGAGTCCGTTTTGTCCGTGATGGTATTTGATGAGTGATCTCCCTAATATCTCAACATCTGAGCTTTCTTTCACCATATTTTCTCCATGTTCTGTTGAGGGAGGATAGTGAAAGAGGAACATGGTGGAGCTAAGCTACCTGGTAGTTTTAAATCACCATACCCTTGTAAGTAAATCTTGAAAGTAAAGACCCTTTCTAGTTTTTCTCTTCAACAACATGGATTTTTTGAATGTATAACAGAACAAATTACTTGTGCTGGATGAGAACTGAAATGCATCTTTGTCCTTCTGGGGCCTATTTTAAAAAATTGAATAGTATTTCAATCTGTCCAAGGAAATTTTATTTTTTTAAGTTTTGTTATTGGCTAAAATTCCATAACATTATTCTTAGACTAACTTTGTAATTAGTATTTAGCTCAGTACCTTTAAGCAACACATAGCAGAAAAACATAATTTTTCATCTCAAATCAAATTCCCAAAGTTTTCAGGAACCTGTTCACTTTTTGCAGGGTTTTTCCCACACCTTTATATTGGCTCTTTAAGAGAGAGCAGAGCACATCAGCCATCTTAGTGTTCCAGGTTAGTATGGCAGCAGCCAGACTCCCTAGGTATTATTATTGAAGCTGAGTGACAAAAATATGAAAAAAATCAAATGAGTTTGTGTATGAGGGAACTCTTTTATTTTTAGGTACAGATGAGGTTTTAAAACTGGAAAGAGAGGTGGAGTAGTCTGGAAACTGGCAGCTCACTGGTTGACTTTGCACTGGGCTTAATGTAGCTTTGCAGCAGTTTATTTGGACAGCTGGAACATAATGCAACCACTGAGCACAGTTATCAAGTGAGAATCAGTTAAGGTCATCTGCTAGCTGTTACGCACTTTTTGTCTCCTGGAAAATGGAAAATAAGGGTGGAGTTAGATTGTGATTCTGGTAAAGAGCCGCCATACTTATGGAGGGAGAGAAATGGCTACTGTAGTCTTTCTTGGCCATCTTGAATAAAAAATAAATAATCTGTTTAGGTAAAATGATTCCTGTTTAAGATCTGAGGAATGTGAGTCTTTGGCTTTTTAGTGATTTATTTTTGTGTAGGTATGTGTTATTTATTTAAGTCATTTTTGTAATTCAAGGCTGCATTTTATCTTTAATCTGCACACATCAGAATATAGTGTTAGTACTAGGTGAAAGCACATCAAAATTGCAAAGTGCAGTTATAACCACACTTAATTCTTGTGTAATAATTCATTAAACTTAGTAAGGTATCTGTCTTGATAAAAGCCTTGTTGTAATAAGATATAGATTTGGTTTTACGCTGTATTAAAATTACCCTCCACTCTGCTTTTAAATTGGTTGCTTTCTGTTTTCATTCCATGCTCTGTTGTATGCAGAAAGTGAAATCCACAGGCCTGTAGTAGATGAAGCTAATATTGTCTGTGTCTTTCACTGCTGGCTGTTAAAAAAATCAATACAAAAAACTTATGAGCATTTTCAATACCCAATTCAATAGAAAATATGTCCCATTTCTGCAGCTTTTGCAACATTGTTTGAGCTTCCAGGGCATGAAGGTCTGGACATACTTTTTATTGAATCAGGTCCTGGGTAATATCTTCATATATTTTTAAAGAAAACTCAGAAGGTACACACTGAAATAAACAGTAAGAATTGTACAAGTTCATGGTTACACTAGAAAGCTTGAATCATGATGTGAAGACTGAAACTTGGCTAGCAGCAGTTTCTCCTGCAAAAATATTTTATTTCTTACATGAGGTCTGCTATATCTGGTTGCATCAACTTCAAAGAATGCAAACACAGTGCCTTTGGCATTGCCTAATTTTAAAAATATATACCCACTGATCAACCATCAATAGATACTTCAATAAAAATCATCATGATGATGTTATAACCTGCCAACTTTACCTGAGCTGAACTTGCTCTTATTTTGTTGGGTTTTTTTGCCCTTTTTTCTCCCTCTTTTTCCCCCCACTTTTTTTTNTTGATCTTGAAGCCTGTCTAGCAGTGCGGAATCAGAATTGCCGAAAGGCCACTTGAAATTGAATTAACAAGTGATGAAAAGTTTGGCAGAAACATGTCGAATTTTGGGGTAGGTAACTGTCATGGTTTTATTATTTTTGGTTATCAGTCCAGGGTTCAAGTCCCTGTTTGGGCCGAACCACCCTGTAAACTGCTGACAGTAACTTTGGATATCAATGACTCCTTCACTTAGTCAGCTGCAAATGGTAACAGCTACATTCACTTGCACAGTCAGGATAATATTATGAACCACTGCAAGAACTATGATTTAGATGGAAAATATATCCACTGATGTTCTTCAGATATTGTAAAACTGTTAAGACTTGATTATCAGCAAGCATACAGTGAAGATAATATAAGCATTATCTTCATGCAGGAGTAAGGAAGTTAATAGATATTAGGTTAGTAGGACTCTGATAACAAGATTGTGCTAAATCACAGAGTAACAAACATAGGATATGCTTTTGTAATTCAAATAATTTATTATTATTATTACTTGGGAAAAGGCAGTTTCTTAATCTTATATTCTTTGTTATTAATGTAAATAAGTTATGTTTAAAAAAAGTTTCTAAACTGTGCTGTCCATTGCTCATTAAAGACTTCCTGCTTAAGGAAGGAGTTTCATTTTGGGTATCTGCTGATGTTACTATTGGATCCAAGGTTCTTTACTACTGTAAATGCCTCTCAAAAGATGTGATCATCTTTCTCCACTCCCTGTTTTTTTCCACTGAGTACGGAAACTGAATGTGGCTTCACTTGTCTCTGCTACTATGCGTTTGTAATGAAGGTCATACAATAATTGAAGATAGATTAATTGATGAGCAGTCCCAGACAGCTACTGAGGTGTGTTCCTATGGGAAACTTGTCCTTACCAATAATATGGATGCAATTGCCTTTACCATGTACCTAGGCTAACCTGGGTTAAAACATGAACATTTACTAAAGGCAAATATATCTGTATCCAGAGCTCTTATTTCCTACTTTTATTTCTTGTCAAGAAAAAGAAGCTTTGAAGACACTTTTCTTTTGTATTCTCATCCTTAAGCAGATGAGCACCAACAGTGCCCCCCCAAAAAAAGTCAAGGGACTGGTTTAAATATTGCATTTTAAAAATATATATATAGATGACAGGTTCTTATTATGTGTCTTATCTTTTACACTGCTAAAATACATGGACTTTTAATTTGGAAACGTACCTACCAATGTGACAGCAAAAAAATTACTATTTAAATATGAAACCTTGGTTTCATATGCAAGTGCATATTTCCAAGGAAAGGAAGGAGGTGAAGATTAGAAATGTTTTCTCAACTGTAAAACCATCTATTTCTCAGGAAATTATTTAGGCAAACTAAGAATAGAATTTTTGAAGGATCTGTCAATGAAGGAGGCAATATCTAAAGAGCAAGATTTTTTTCTTACAAAGAACAGGCAAACTGATAACTTTTCTAGTGGGTATAATAATTAAGCATTAGAGTAGCATTGCAGAGGACCATTGTGGAATCTCCATANAAAAATATGCTTTAACCTACTGTTCATTCAAAAAGTCTGATTAGTGTCAGTTCCATAACTATATGGAAGTGCCTGGAAGATATATGCAGTCTGAGAGAAAGCACTTGGCTTATGATAAATGTAAGATGAAAGTGATGCTTCTAGGCAGAGATTCAAGGAAATTTCTGGAAGACCAACCTCCCTGTCAGCTGAAGATGGCAGAGCATTCAGCTGAGAAGGAAGCTCTCGTTTACTTTCATTGTCTTTATATACACTTAACATATTCAGCAAGCAGTGTTTTGTGGAAAATTGTCTTCTTCATCCTCCTTTGCTTGGGCTGAGGGAAAAATTTGTGTCACTTCTAATGGCTGGGTATGAATAATACAGACTTCAAAGATTTCCTTGTTGGCAAATAAGTGGAAATTTGTAAAGTCCAGTCATATCTGTGACTGATGTGAGAGATATAATGCTATGATTTGCCAATATGAGATGCAGTGACTGTGTTAAAATCATTGTAAATTTGTCCTGCCATTTCAGAAGTAAAGCAGAAATCACCTTTGTTGTTCTGGTGGTACAATTTCAGGCAAGCTTATAGTTCCAATTTGTCTTAGTTGCACCTTAGTTTAACCTGCTTGGTTAAACTACAGCAGAATTCTATAACCGCTTATTGTGGATCTCCACCTTCTGGCTTCTTCATTAGGTCATATTGGTGACATAAAAATTATAGAGTCATAGAATCACCAAGGTTGGAAACGACCTCCAATATCATCCAATCCAACCATTTGTAGGCGACGTGGACAGTGGGATCGAGTGCACCCTCAACAAATATGCAGATGGCACCAAGCTGAGTGGTGCAGTTGTGTCAACGGGCTGGTTTGGCCTGGTGTTGTGACTAGTGGGGCTGGGGGAGCCACGTACCCACGCCCCGGGACAGAGATAAGGGGAAAAAGGGTAGGGAGATGGGCCTAAAAACAAAACAGAGGAAACAATCTGAGGAGAAACAAACTAATTTACTAAATAATATATTGGAATGCGAAATAACACTATACTACAATATAATACAATATAATTAGAATTGAATCTAAGAAATCAAATAAAGTGAGAGTGTCCGAAAGCTGAAGGCCTTACTCTAATGCTGTGACAAGATGGCACCCACAACAGAAACAAGCCAGACAATGGAAAGGGGGGCAGAAGTGAAGTATGAAAGGTCTTTATCTTTCACTCTGAGCAGAAAATGGAAACACAAATAAAGCAAAGTCCTCTGGGGTATGTAGTATGTAGTTCTTCTCTTCTGGGACAGGTACCTGGAACTACCCATGATCCACAGAACTGGAGCATTAACTCTTTTACTCCCAGTGCACTACATGATGTTATGATGTGGAATACTGGGAACCAAAAATCATAAAACCATGACAAGTTGACATGCTAGAGAGAGGGGATGCTATCCAGAGGGATCTGGACAGGCTTGAGAAGTGGGCTGATGCCAACCTCATGAAGTTCAACAAGGCCAAGCCCTCACAGTAAAGAATTCCTTCCTAATATCTAGTCTAAATCTACCCTCTTTGAGTTTAAAACCATTTTCTCTTGTCCTGTCACTACATGCCCTTATAAAAAGCTCTTCAGCTTTCCTGTAGGCTCCCTTCAGGTACTGGAAGGCTGCTATAAGGTCCCCCTGGAGCCTTCTCTCCTCCAGACTGAAGAGCTTCAGCTCTCTCAGCCTGGCCTTGTAGAGGAGGTGCTTCAGCCCTCTGATCATCTTTGTGGCCCTCCTCTGGACCTGCTTCAACAGCTTTCCTTTCCTTTTCCTTTATCTTGTTGAGATTCTTTCTCATGAATATGAAAATATCATTTGATAGTGTGGTCAGAGATAGATGGTCAAACAGAAGAATGGGTTGTTCAGAGAAGTTGTAGAGTTTCCATCCAACAGGACAGAGTCCTGGGCAACTTGTAGCTGTGAGTCTGTGAGCAGAGAGTTTGGACTCCTTGACTAGAGATCAACTTAAAATCACAGCCATTCTGTGATTCTTCGATATTTCTGCGTAGTTAATACTGAGGTAGAAACTTAATTTGTACTAAAATTCATTGGATATTTAATAACTCTGACTTAAAGAAAATGTATGTCAAGATGTCATTTCACCTGCTGTATACTTTCTGGAAGTCAAATAAATTAGAATTATTTCGTATTCTACATAAAATGAACTATAATTGCTTTACCTCTGGCAAATGAAGGAAAGCAAGTTGCTATTCTTAGAAGATCTTTTGCAACAATCTTGATTTCCATCTGGAGTCTTTGAAGACATATACGAGAAGTTAAATTTTTAAATATGAATAATTTTTCTGGGAAACTTTCTGCCTTCGTTACATGCCTTAACCTAAGCAAATAGCAAAAGTACCAGCAATACGAGCGTTCAAATAAAGATACAGTGGAGATAGGTCTTTATTTTGAGGGGTCATGTTTACTCTTACAGGTCTGGTTCTTCAGGTACGCAAGCTATTTCTTTAGATACTGTTAAGAATCACATAAATATAAATATCTTTAAGAAATATAATTTTTTTAATTTATTTTTGTTTACCCTGCTATATAAACACATCTTATGGAAACTTACTCTTCTTTTGAATTCCAAGATGCTTCACAATCAACCTAAACATTATATTCAAATACAAACATCATGAGTACGATTTGTTAAAACATTAAATTTTGTTTTGAATTTTACTGCAGACTTTTGAAGAAAAAAATCTTTAATACAAGATTTATATAAGGGATTAATTAAACAAACTACAATGTTTTAGGTAAACATATATTGTGATTCTCCTGTACTAAGATACTTAGTATTTTTATTTATATTCTGGACAATGATTTTAAGAATAAATGTCTTATTTTTATTATACAGCTTGGTAGTGTTTGCACAGCTGAAATACTGCATCAGTTTATGCAGGCATTCATTACGAAAGCAAATTGTAATAGTCAAAATACTATCGTTTTACTAAAACAGGCAAACCTAAAAATGATAACAATAGCTAAAAGTACTTATTCAAATGAATTATGTTATTTATTCTTTATAAAGACACTATGATTTCACTGTTTTCTGTGAGCATATGATGTTCAATATCTGGAATAGTAGAAAATAGGTGAAAATGAATGGTTAAAGAGTGATACATTTCAGAAGCTATCAAGCTACATTTTACTTTTTATTCTATATGTACGTTATTTATATATTTCTGAAAGGCACAGACACTTATTTTTTTGGTAATTATATGAGACCATTGCCAAAAAGGAGGCCTTGGCAGATCAGAACCTCTCTTGGTAGGTGTACCTAGTTTCCACCTGTGAGACTGTGTGCATTGAAGTAACAATTTATGAAACCGCACTTCAGAATGAGACCTGAAAAATCATACTTTATGTGTTTGTGTCACAGTATGAAAGCATGAAGAAACTAGTTTTCTCCTCCTTGGCTGTTTAACAAACTGTTCTTCAGAGTTTTTGTTTGGAATTATCTCTTTCTGTAGCAAACAATTGTTTTTGCTGTCATTAGTGATCCTTCTGGTTTTACAACTTGAAATCTGCTTTGAGTTGTCACTTATTACTAATTATGTCAATAGTATAAAAATAACATGGCTAATTCAACCTATTACGTGAAATATATAATGCTACACACCAAAAGGTAGCAGCAACTTTTACATGATCTTTTGTATTTATACCCAATTTTTATCAAACAAAAGGAATATGTTTTTGAAAGAATCATTTTCAAGAACAGACTAAGCAGTCAAGTTATCTAATTGATTGGAGAATTTTTCATTTCAATTATGACCTTGAAGTCAGTGATGCCTGGAATGCCCCTCAGACCATGTCATGGGTGCTCTAGTAAAAGATCTATCGTTAGATCAATTACTAAAAGCAATGGAACATCTGATCCTACCCTTGAAATTAACCAGCAAAAGTAGGTCAGCACACCTTCAGCTGACACAATGAAGTATTATGCTCTCAATGACCCAGGAAGGAAAGCACTAATGATTGATGGGAAGAGATATTTAAATGAGAAAGTTGAAGCACACTAGAATTAAGCACGTCAGAATGATCAAGCAACTCTAGACAGCCAAGTGACTTCAGATAACAGCAATTTTGACCATATCTTATTCTCCCCCCACCACCAAAAACAAGTCATATTTATCATGAAATGAAATGAAAGACAATTTAGGCTTCAAAGGCCCATCAGTTTTTTCCAAATTGTAGTTTTTTCTTCCCTTTCTTTATTATTATTAATATTATTATTATTATTATTTGAATAATGCTATTTAGCTTTCATTAGCTCTCATAGTCTCCCCATATGTGGTAGAAAATGTGCTGCCACCTCTTCTGAGGTTCTGAGGAGTTAAAAATGAAAAAAAAAAAAAAGCGACAGAATGAATTTTGTAGATTTTCACCACTGTACAATATGAAAACTGTTTTCTGAATATGCTTCAGTGGCATTATTGCTCTTTGTACTAGGAATAAAGGGAGAAAAATAACAAAATACTTGTAGTAATATAAAAATATCAGAATGATATGCAAGCATTCTTAAATTATTTCATGATCAAGAGCTCAATACATATTTAGCACACTCTTAGAACAGCTTGGATGCACATAGGTAGCAGTACAACCTAATAGTACTCTAGGAAAGGCATCATAAAAGCTCTGTATTGGTTTTTTCTTTCATTTCCATTAGATGTAAATTAAAATGAACCATACCTGTTAGAAACAGACTTCCAAGGAAGATGCTACACATGTTCAAGTTATTGTTTAACAACTGTGAGAAATCCTCGTCTCTGAAGGTAGAAGGATTTCGTGATCGTTTTTTAAGATCAATAGTGAGATAAAAGGTGTGTTTTTGCTGAAGTGTATAATAGATTATCTAATACCTTTCCCAAGCTTTCTGGGACAGGCTTTCAAGGAAGGGAAGACTGAAGAATCCTGGCAATCTCTGCCCAGGCTGATGGCTTTCTTTTTGTCACATCTGAAAAGACTATAGTTACTCATACTTTTTCTATGAAAATCACCAAAAATCATTCAAAGATTCAGCAACTGTACTTAGAATATCCAGGGATTCTAGGTAGTTATTGTATTTGCAAACTTGGTGCTCAATTGTTTTAAAATAAAGTGACCTAGTTTCTGTATTCAGCAATTAAAGGCACATCTGCCACAAGATATTTATAATTTAAAACTGGAAGTTTACTGCATCAACTATTACTTGGACTACTAGAAAGAGAATTTACAATGTGCTGTTTTTCTAAATAATTCTCTATTGAGGGAGACTTTGCTTAGTTCACTGAGTGTTTAAAATGGTTGGATACAAAATATGAAACACCTGTACAGAAGATTAAACTGAATGTCAATAGAGCTTGAATGACTCTAGTCCTTAGAAGCGTCTGCTATGAAATTTTTCAAGTTTATGTTGTTGCAGCAACTGAAGTGGATTGGACAGGGGGACTGGAATGTGAGCATTGACTACTTCAGAGTATTTCAGTGTTCAATACAGAGGACAGGAGTTGTAAGCATAACTTAATGTTTTTTACTGCATTTTTATCTATTCTTTAAGTAGTATCTAAGGGCAAAGAAGTAGCTGGGACAACTGATTAACTGACTCTGTCAAGCCCTATTAACTGTAACCTCAAGAATAAATTGCTTTCATAGACTACAATTTGGGTTCTGCCAGGTATAATTCCAAAAATTCTGCATCAGTTTGTTTCCACCAGTTTGTTGCTTTTCTTCAGATCCTTGGCCCTTACAAAGGGTGCTTTAGTGAATCTCTTCTTTTTCTAGAAAAGTTGTCAAAACAATAGGAAAAGTGTTTGAATTAAGAGTAGAAGAAATTCTCAAACCTCTCATAACACGGGCTAGATATTATTTTTTCCTATATCATGCATTATGACTTCTACTTTATTTTTATTAGATAGCTATGCCCACTTACTTTTCTTCATATCCTGATTGAAACTAGCAATGCTTTTTCTATGTAAAATAAAATAAACAACAACAAAGCCAATGGTGCTACACGTGGGTAAACATGCTGTGATGATTAGCCTGATCTAACTCAGTTATTTAACATAAACCACATGGAACTCATTGCTCGATTTGAACTGCATCTGATGAAATTAGCTGTACTCTGCATGCTCAAAATATTCAGTGCCAGCCTATTCATTTGTATCACTAAGTACAGCCCATTAGAGTGATGAAGGCAACAACTCTTCAGCATTACTCTTCAGCATAACTTATCCTTTCAATTCATTATCACTGAGATAATCAGAAATATTCATAAATTAAAGAAAGTTAAAGCCAGTAATTCCAAAGGAAATTTGCTGATTCAAGGTATGAAAAGCTTTTAGCTTTCACAGTTGGTATTTTCTTAACAAGCACAGGACACTGTGGATGCAAGATAAGTACATAAGACTGCAGACTGTAATATCATTAGCCAGTCAGTGAAATGGACATCAAAAACTTGACTTGCAAACAGGGCTCAAATAAACTTTGAAGTAAGCACGTCTACTGGATGGATGTAGTCGTATGCTGAGATTGAAAGGGATTGTTTCTGGCTTGTTTTTTCCCTCTTTTTGTGTTCGTGTGCCTGAGTGTATGTTTCTTTAAAGAATCATCAAAACATGACTCTGGTGGAATTATTATGTTTGGATTATTTGCCTTAATGCTTTGTGGAACACTTTCATTATGTATAACATATGATAAAACAGAATGCCACCTGGAAATTAGGCTTTTGTTTCATGTTTGTCAAATTGTTCTTAAGAACTTCAACAAAATAGTGTATCAAGCATTACAAAGATCAAGTCTTAATTAGGAATGGTGTACTTGGAGTACTGATTAATTTCAGGCAATGATTTTTCAGTACACTGGAGATATAGTAGAATTTTTAGTATACTTAGACTTTGAATGCCAAAGTTTTGATCAATAAGAATTAAAAGATCATTTGCAAAGCTATAGTTATACAATTCATGTAGCAGGATTTTTCCTTTCTTTAAATGTGTCAAAGCCTAATGCATAAAAATTGCTGGTATTATATGACAGAAACATCAAAACCATGATTTTTCTTTTTTATATACTACTTATTTAATAGCTTTAATTTTCCACATAAAATAAAGTTTGTTTGATATTAGTTGGTTTGGATTTAGTTTGGCAGTTATCAATTTAATTAATAATCAACCAAATGACATTCTAGATTTGCTTTGGATAGCAGTTCAATGCATTGTATTGATTTTGTATTATTGGACTAGGTGTTGTCATCATTATTACTGTGTGCCATGCTTCAGGCAGAATTTGAATTAACCAGTAGTATTTTAGTGTAGGGATTTTTTTAGTCGTTTGCATGAAAATTGTGCTCTAGTTCAGCAGTTAATTAAAAAGCCTTTTTTTATTGTCACTATTGTTTTGTGTTTATATGTTAAGCATTTTTATTAAAATGATTCAGACCAAAATGCTTCTAAATGCTTCAGCTTATTTGCATACTGTGATATTTTTTCTTTTTTTCTCAAACTCCACTTTCTTCTCTTGAGAATATAGTGCTAATGTAATGTTGGGTAGTACTGTAATATCAGGCCTGAGTTTAGATTGTTGTTTATGTCTATTGACCTTTATTTTCTGTAGAATAAAAGTAGCACACTATTCACAGTTATGTCAATTACAGGAACATATCCTGCACCAGAGAGTCACAGAAACTGCTCTGGCAGGAAACTAATGTCAGCAAGGAGATGGGTGACAGCAAAAGAATTCTTAAATATGTTCAGAACCTCTACAACTGCAAGAAATTGGACATCTTGTGCAGAGGGATCTCTGGTTCCCTCAAGAGAGGGAGTCTTCCTTGCAGAAGTGATAGAATTTGAGAATAGTATGGACTTCAGTATTCTATCTGAAAAGAAATATTAATTCCTTTAAAAACTATTTCAAAATAGAATTTCCTGTGCTGCAGGCATAAACTTGTATAACTATTAGTTAAAATGAAAGACCACAGTTATTCAGATCTGAATAGTGGTCTATTCTGGACTAGTTGGGCTATTTGTGTGAATAATAAAGATTGCTATTATAACTATGGAAGTGGCATATCAGCTAGACTTCTTTGCAGTGAAGTTCAAATTAGAATCAGTTCTATATGTCTACAAGCGTTACGGACATGGATGCAGACTCAGTGCTAAAGTTATACTTTTTCTTAGAATCTCTGAGAAAGGCTGAGGTTGGTTAGGTCTCTGGATCACTACTCTAGAAGTGTTAGTTCTTAGTAAATTTTTAAGAAATTGGAAAAACCTAGACTAAAATATTACTGCTTTACAATCTACACACACCCAACAAAAGAGATAAGGAATTGTAGAAAGAAAAGGACTTTCTTTTCTCATATCTTCTTGTTTTGGAAGACATATTTTCTTTGCGTGCATGCAAATGCCAACTGCGATGCAAAACTAAGTGCTTAAATTAAGCAAAGTATTTCTCAACACAAGTCCAAAAAAGTATTAATTCTGAAGGACCCACTTTTCTCAATAAATAAAAATATGTTGAAGAAATACCACATAGTAACTTTTGGAGGCTTTTTCCAAGTGTTGCTTCATCTGAATTTCACAAATTTGATATCATGTTTTGACAATTCAACTGCTTATGTCAGTATTTCACATTATGCAATAATAATGAAACATGATGTATTTGCGCCAAATGAGTCGTCCTGATGGCATGTCTAACCCAGTATATTCCAACTCAAAATTCCTTAAAAGACACTTGTTAAAGCCTCTATTTAAAAGAACTTCCCCTGTTGTAAATATTTCTATTTACTTGCACTATTCCTTATATTATTATATTTTTTTATAGCAAACCTCTCTTGAGTCAGTTAGCTTTCACATTAAGTCAACACACAAGACAAGAACGAGATGTGCAAAACCTCAGGAGTTAAAACATCCTTTCTTTATTTCTACCTTTGTTCAGTTTTGAGAATGCATGTATAGAAACTTTATTCCAGCATACTTTATTCTAGTAATAATTATATTCCTACACAGCTTTTAATTACCAAGTTCTTCTATCCCTAAAAGCTTGTGCCAGGAAAATGATTTTGGAGATATTTCATGAGTATGCATTGAGAACTGCTGATAGGATAGACTTTTATTTGGGCAAAATTTCATCACTGAGTCATGTGAAGAATTCCTGGATAAAGTTTCATTTTTTTTTTGCTCTAAGAAGCCTGAGCTAAAGACATAACAAATGTTTCTACTGTAAGAAAGATCAATAAATATCTGAATGTTCTTTTAAGAAAACTGTATTGTTCTTCCAGTTTTGTTACCTGAAGAAAAAATCCTGAACCTTTTACAAAGATTCTTTGCCAGTACAGGATATTTAGATTTCAATCTAGAAAAATAATTACTTGATATTGCTTTTTATGTGGTGTTTTTAAAACTGTTGCATTTTTTGCTCATGTGCCACTGGTACAAAAAATACGGGAGATACATGCTATTTGTGGGAGATGACAGATTTCCTCGGCTTCAAGTGTTCTGTTGAGTCTTGGTTCGTTCAGTTTGATGATTAGTCTTTTTTTCTGAAGTAGCTTAGGAGGGCCTCTCTCTGATGTTACTGTCTTCTTTTGCTTCTTTGAGAAGGAATTTATGACCTAGTTGTGGAAATGTTAGGTTTAGGAAAAAAAGGAGTTACATACTTTATTATTTGCTTTTCCACTCCTAAACATTGCCACTCTTAATCCAAATGGAAGTTATATACAGATCATAGCAGACAAGTGGTTCGCCCTGCTGAGTGGACTTCAGGCTCCTCTTGAGGTGATACAACAGTAAAACCATGGCATTAACCAAAATAAATCCAGATGATCATAATAGGTCCTGGCACAAGATAGAAACAGCAGAAATCATGGCAAATTCTATATTTTCTTTTGATCATCTTCTGCATATATATCTGCCTTTACCTAAAACAGTGGTTTGGAGTGAGGAATAACCTCCTTTCTACTGGCAGAATTCAACTACATGTCGATTACTAATTTAATGAAATATAAAGCACCAATTCTCTGAACTCTCCAATTTAAATCCTACCGTATGTGTGGAAGAAGGGGTAAGATAAAGGGAACTATAGAGATGGGCAAAGAGTGCTGAATATAAGATTGTTTTTTGCAGTGTGTTTCTCTGAGTGTATATGGGATTTCCATGAAATGTAAGTGGACAGACATCACTGAAATTTTTTCAGCTGTAGTGGGCTAGGATGTTCATTTTTTAGATGTAGGTTATGAACATAATTGAGGTAACCTGTTCAGAAGCCCCACATTCTCTTATACAGGTGGATAAACCTTGTAGCTATCATCTCTGCCCCAAAAGTTGCACACGTAATTAGTTAAAATACAAGTGCTTTCAGAACAGTAAAAATCATTTACAAACTTTCAGGAGTGTCACGGGTTATCTCTGGATACAAGTCCGTGACAGGGGGGCACAGGCCCCGGAAAAAAAAAAACGGAAGAGCGAGGAAAAAAAAAAGAAAGGGGTACGAACGGTTTGCCGCGCGATCCGGCCGGCCCTGGGCCACGCGCTCCGGGAGAGGGGGAAGGGCAGGGAGCTAGTGGATGGTTTTAACAAAAAAGGAATGCACCAGCACTAGATCTGAGAAGGAACGGTAATTTACTAAATTTAACTAAATCAAACAAAATGAGAGAGAAAA